>CM056051.1:231921707-231991707 GCA_029574335.1 Rana kukunoris
GGGATTCCTCACTGTCCCAGCAAAAGCCAGAATCGGGGCAAGCACCTTGGTGAAAATCCCTTTGGAGCCGACGCCAGGCCAAAGAGGAGAGCTACAAATTGGTAGTGCTCATCCTCGACCACAAATCGCAGAAACTTTTGATGCCCGACGCATATGGGAACATGCAAGTAAGTGTCCTTGATGTGCAAGGATGGCAAAAAATCTCTGGAAGGAGTGCAGCGACCACAGAGCGAACTAATTCCATCCTGAACCTTTGTACCTTTACAAAGCAGTTGAGGGCATTGAGATCCACGTTCGGATGGACCCCGTCCTTCTTTGGGACTACAAAGAGATTGGAATAGAATCCCTGAAACCTTTCCAGTGGCGGCGCAGGTACTATCACCCCGCGTCTCAGCAGGTCTTGCACTGCCCCATACATGGCATCCCGGCGCGCCGGAAGATGATGAGGGTTGGAGGGAAGAAACCTGTTTGGCAGACAAGAAAAAAAACCCATCTTGTATCCTGATGACACCAGTTCTCCAACCCACAGGTCCGAAAGGGAGGTCCACCGAGCTACAAACTCCCGAAGGCAACCCCCCACCCGAGAGTTGGGCGGGGCAAACCTTCATGCGGCCGTAGATTTTCTCTCGCAGGCTTGCAAAACCAGGGATGCTTCTGTCCCTCAGCAGGCACCTTGTCGGCCTGGGAGCGCTTATTTGCGAATCCGGGCGGATGAAAAGAACGGGGCCCCGACGAAAAAGAGGACCCTGACCTACAGTGTGGCTCCTTACCTTTTCTGGATTTAGGGAGCAGCATACTCTTACCTCCAGTAACATTCTTAATAATGTCATCCAGTGAGGCTCCAAATACCCTCTCCCCCTGAAAGGGCAAATCTGCCAAGGCCTTCTTTATGCCGCGTACACACACGATTACTTTTTGTGATGAAAAAAAAACGACGTTTCAAGTGATGAAACAAAACAACGTTTTTCAAACTTAATTTTCCAAAACGACGTTGCATACACACCATCGTTTTTCCAAAATGCTCTAGCAAAGCGTGGTGACGTACACCACATTCGACGGCACTCTGTTCCATTGAAGCTCCATCTCATAACTTGCCTCTGAGCATGCGCGGCTTTAAAAAGGTCGTTTTCAACATCGTTTTGCCCACACACACATCACTTTTTATGACACAAAAAACAACGTTTTGAAAAACTACACAAAAAATTCAAGCATGTTCAAATATTTTTTTGGTTGTTTTTTTTGAAGACATAAAATGACGTTTTGCCCACACACAGTGATTTTAAATGACATTTTTGAAAACTTCGTTTTTTTTTTCATCACAAAAAGTGATCGTGTGTACGCGGCATTAGATGCCTAGACCAGGCAGACCGCAGACCAGCATTTTAGCGAAATCAGGTGATGGAGCATCACAGCAGATACTGAGGCTCTAGAAAAAAAAGGAGCTGTATCTAAAGCTGCATCACAGACATACTTAAGACCATGCACCAACCATGCATGCCAGTTCCACGCAGACTGGGGAAGCCTGTTGCTTTTCCAGCTCTGGGTATAACAATTTTGCCCATTCAGTAAGCATCTGGGACACCAAGGCCGTGGCCAATACTGGCCGCAATGCTGACCCCACCACTGTGAACATGACCGGGTGACCGCCTGGTCATGGGAACAGCGGACCCCCAACCCTTCGCCGGACACGGAGCCCCACAGAGGAGACCCCAATTCAGTCATGCAGCATCTCAAGCATGGGGAGAAGGGATGGGGAGAGAAAAAGGAGAATAATCGACCTCCCAGGGAATGCCCAGCTGCTCCGTCCTGCCAAAGCAGGCGGAACCATACTTAACCCTCCTGTGAGGACTGCTGGACGCATTCTGCAGACAGACCCATCTCCCAAGCAGTACGGGGTTGCCGTCAGCCACGGCACACTGACACGGACAGCAGTAGCCGGCTATATGTGTGCACCAGAGCATATAGCTTGCCAGCCGCCCCTGGATCAGACGGGCATGTCGTGGCCGACCCAGCACCTAGCTAAGGCCTGCTCGCGCTCGATGGCTGGGCTGGGGAGACTACCAGGATCTATATTATCCACCCTGTCACCCATCCCGGCAGTTGATAGCAGATCACAGTAATCAAAAATCACAGTAATCAAAAATCAGAAAAAATGAAAAATATCTCCAGGACCAATGGTCCCCACCGGGAGCCAGGTCCTTCTCCCACACTAGGCAGGAAAAAAACTGAGCTGCTGGATGCAATGTGAGGGGTTATAGCCAGTAGGTCCGCCCCCTGGGCGGAAGTGCAAAAGTGTTGTGTCCGTCAATGAACAAAATAGAAAATTTATTTATGCTAGCTGTATTCAAGATAAATAATTGTTTCTTATTAGAGAAATATGTGACTATTGAATTATATGGAGTTCAGCTTTAAACACAATAATCTTCATCTTACAACCAGCTACTATAACACTATGTACCATGATACAGAACATTTCCCCATGGCAAATGCCCACTCTGAATATTTATGAGGCGTTGCATATTCACAGGTTGACCTGTAGCCCCACTCACTAAATAAATGTAGACACTGAAAACAGACTTCCCCCGGAGATGAAACAGCAATTACAGGAAAACCAGAAAAAGATGACATTGATTTATGGCAAATATTAAGAGTCACCACCTGGCTTATCTGAAGTCATATAGGGAACAAATTGAATCATCTTGATTCTCCTGCACTAAAAGCTGTTCTATGTACAAGACAGATATCACAGCCTCTCCAAGAGCAATTATCATTAGGATAATGCAGTTAATGAGTTGGATGTCTCAGCAATAGTGTTTTTGGACAAAAACCTTACCTCATACATAACAATTCACTTCTGGCAGAAATGCAAACAAATGTCTCACATGGCAGCCACACTGCTGCATTAACTTATATCACCTAAGCACAAAAGTGCTTTTCTGCAGACTCAAATGTGTAGATATAAATATGCCTTCAAACTATTAGTATATGTACAAATGCATCAGGGTATAAAACATTCAATTTATGGTACCATACAAGCAGCCATCTGGATAATATGAAATGTCTGGCTATTAAGTTGCAAGGAACAACAATCTAAGGACATGCAAACAAATAAAATACACACATTATACATTATGTGTGTATATATATATATATATATATATATATATATATATATATATATTATTATTATACACGATTTACAGTATATAGCACCAACAGTTTACGCAGCGCTTTACAATGCATTGGGGGACAGCACAATTACAGTACAGTTCAATACAGAAGGTACAGGAGGGCCCTGCTCATAGAGCTTATATTCTAAAGGGAGGGGGTGGTGGTACAAAAGGTAATAGCTGCAGAAAATGATTTGATGGGGGTGGCTCGGGGACAGTTGTTAGGTGGGTGTGGGATAGGCTTCCCTGAATAAATTAGTTTTCAGGGATCTCCTAAAGGTGGACAGGGTAGGGGCTGATCGAACATACTGGGGCAGGGAGTTCCAGAGGATGGGAAAGGCTCTGGAGAAGTCCTAAAGGTGAGCATGGGATGAGGTAACAAGGGAGCTAGAGAGCAGGAGGTCCTGGAGGAGTGGAGGGGACGATTTGGGCGATATTTGCAGATGAGGTTGGTGATGTAGATGGGAGCGATGTTGTGAATGGCCTTGTATGTTGTGGTTAGCATTTTGAATTTTACATGGTGGGGTAGAGGAAAATATATATATATATATATATATATATATATACTGTAATAGTCAGAGTCCCGGTCCCTATGAAATGGGAGGTAAAATGGACACAGGGTTTGCGTGTCTGCGGACCGCAGAACTACAGAGCGTAGCGTTTAAATGGAGAAAAGTGCTCTGTCAGTTTTCTCCAGGTTTTGATAGTTCTGAATGGGGCTGTGTAGTTGGAGATCCTGCAGAGACTTGGGCGGGATGGGGTCTCCAACCCTGTGTCCAGATCTTACAGACAGCCAGCAGGTTGGGTTCCCAGCTGAACACTGACAATATAATCAGGGACTGGTCAGAACAGAGAGGGAGGTGGAAGGTGTGCAGCTGGCTGTTGCTGCAGGACAGACCTGTATGTGGGGATCTGTCTGTCTGTCTGCCCTGGAGACTACATCCCTGGTGTGGGGGGACTTCGTGTCTGAAGGACTGGGAGGCTGGTGGACCTGAGGTGACTAGCGAGTCCAAGAGGGGCTGAAGGAAGTCCGGAAGTCTGGGAGACAGTGGGCTGGAGAACCTGTTGAGGCCAGGAGTGGGCCAGGTGAGCAGGTACAGCAAGGCTAAGTAAGCCTAGGAGCCAGGAGGCTTGGTATTTTTGAGTTCTATGAACATTAATGGAGAAGAACCCCTGCGTGGGAAATCCTGTATGTGAACTGTTCTTTTGTTTCCTTCAATAAAAATGGGCTGCCATGCCCTCAAACATAACATCTGACTGCTGTGGACTCGCTAAAAAACGCATTTACCATTGAGTTAAACCCCCAACGTTTACAGTGGTGGATTCAGCGGGCATCTAGACGGTGAAATCCGGGTCCTTGCTCTGTGGTGAGTCGCAGCAGGAGTTACTGCTAGCTGTGTGTAGCAGCCAGGCAAACTGCATTGCGCAGAAGTTTTTTTTGGACTGTGTTGCATACAGGTGGTGCACCTGTGAGATTATTTTTTCCCTTTTTACTGCTGTTAAAGGTGTAACAAGCTGCTGTGCATGCGACTGCAAGGATGCGACAGTCAAAACACAAGAAGTTCTTGTTGAGTCAAGTTAAAGGGGAAGTGAGCTCAGCGTGGCCTGAGAAGATGTCTCCACCTAGGAGGGCCAGTCAAAAGGGGCCAGTGATGTATGAGACTGTGAATGAGTGGTTCAAGTGGAACCAGACTAAAGAATCGGATGCGGTACAAAGGACTGAGATAGTGGCATCTGATTACATACAACCCATGCTGCCTACAGAGGAGGTTGGAGACTTCCTGGAAGAGTTTGAAAAAGTCGCTGTAAGGAGGAGATGGCCTAGAGACCGGTGGCCAAAATTGCTGCAAACCTTATTGTTGGTAGAGTACCGGTCGGTTTACCATTTGATGGACGGTGACCAGGATGACTATTGCAAGTTTAAAGAGGAAATCCTTCTTAGAGGAGAGTTCAATCGCATCATGGGCCACCAGCAACGCTCCAGCAAAGCGAGGTCGTCACCCATAGCAACGGGAGAGGCATCACTGCGACAACAAAGCCACGATCGAGCAATGGCTGAGGAGAGCATGAGTGTGCATCAGTGTACCAGCCGTGCGTTTTCTGCAGACATATCGGTTGTCACCCCTTTCAACAGTGGTGAGAAGTTTGTGTGGCCTGCAGGGGGTACCGATGAAGAAAGTAAAAATGTGTATTATGGCCGCTTATGTGAAGTGGTCAGTCCAGAAAGGACACAACAGTCTGTAACCACCATGAGGTGTAGCCAACCATCTTTGGAGTGCTGGTCTGCTGTTACCCCTAGCAACAGGGATACTGTGTTACATGCAGGGGGTGTTGGTGGGTCTGGAAAGGCTGCAGTGTTTCTCCATGACCACATGAAAAATTCAGCCTATGGAGACACCACAGATGAGAGACAACGCACTCAAATGAAGGCTATGACAACGGCTACAGGAAGTGGTAAGACTGCTGCAGTTTATGGGACAGAACCCAATGAAGTAGAAGTGTGTTCAGCGGGGAGATTCGCAGTACAGGTGGACTTGCTACGGTGTGCTACCCAGAGTAGGGGGGAGGCACAGGGTAAAGCCCAACTGTCAGCAGGACTAAAGACTGAAAAGGACATGGGGACTCTGTATGTACCTGGTGGAATCCAGCAGAGTGCTGGAAGAGCTGTACTAGGGGTGACCAAAGAAATAAGTATACCATGTTCCCTAGTGACAGATATAGGTGCTGTGGGGTTGCCCAGAGAAACCTCCCAGGAGCCCACAGTGTTGGAGCGGAGGGTTTCCCATGTCAGCTGTAGAGCTTCTCTAGTGGGTAAGGGGCCACCCACAATAGCTACAGCTATGTTTAAGTGTCATGATGATCCTCTAAAGGTTGAGAAATGTATTTCTGGAAATGTCATATTTGAGAATGTTGTTGGTGATATGTTTACTAAAAAGGATGGGAGTAGGATGTCTTCCTTGACTACCAGAGGCAGAGCTGCAGGGTTGTCAATGGAAACCTCCCGGGATCTCCCTGTGTTGGAACTTGAGGTTGTTCAGGACCGCTCTGGCCCTACTCTGGGGGTACAAGGAGGAACTGCTCCACACAATGAGAGTGTGTGGGTGCCGACCACCCGCCTGGTATGTGATCAGTTTGGTGAAAAATGTATTCATACTGTAAAAGCTAGTAGTGTAAAGCAGGATGTGATGGTAGCGCCACCAGAACAATCTGGTCAAAATGGGGTATTGCATCCTGTGGTTTGTGACGAAGCATCGTCCCAATGTGACATAAGTGAAACTGTGCTTGTACAATGTGATGCGTCTAGCGATGACAAATGTACTGTATCGGGTAATGAGACCCAAGTTCCTTTGGTGCCTCTTGGAAAAGGTGATGCAGTGCTGCAGAAGGCCTGTCAGGGAAGTACCACTGACTGGGACAGCTGGGCTAAACAATTGCTAGCCATGCTGGATAAGGCTAGGTTGGGTAACACAGATGTGGACATAACACCTGCTATGCCCAATGGAGGGAGTGCAGGGTGGCCAGTGGCCAAGGGCGTGTTGGCCCCTGCAGAGATTGGTTTCCTCCAGTCAGAAGGACCGGTTAGGGGCGTATGCATGGCAGATGTGTTATCCGCAGCCCAACCGCTGGAAAATAGTGAGCGAAAAAATGCCAATGTGACTTATGACCTGCAGCGGCTCACTGATGCTGTGACGGAAGAGATAAATGTGAGATGTATGTCTGACGGCGCTCCAGTTGAGCACCAGGCTGTGAAGACTGATACCGCCAGTGAGGTGGGGGTCGCTGAAAATGTCTCTACCTTTCCAGCTTCAGTGGATGAGCCCCTCCAAGTCATTGATAAGGGAAAAGTCCCTAGAAAGGTCTTGTATGTAGACGTGGGTCGCATTAAGGTGACTAATGTATTGTTAAAAATGCTTAAAGGCCAGAAAGGCAATTTGCTGTACACTTGGGGGCCTCCATTGTGGTCGGACAAGGTGGTACTGCGTAGTACCAGTAGGTGGAGCCAAGTAGTACAGGCTATTCTTTATGGTGATTACAAGAGGAACTGGTTGGTACCATGTTTATTGGCAGTGTGGCAGATGGTCTCAAAGTTCTCTGAGAGGGTACTTCCAGTTACCGGTTTGGATGGAAGTTGCTCAGGAGAACGTTTGACAACATCAGAAGTCTCTCCGCCTGATGCGGTGACTAGGAAAATTTCTGCTGATGCAGTCCAGAGTGCGGCTGAGCGGTGGTCAGTAGAGGGCACGGACACTGCTTCACCCACTAGACTTTACAGGAAGGAAGGGAGCGAAATGGACGTGGCAGTAGCAGAGATTTTACCTGTCAATCGCACAAAGGTACAAATTAAAGTACCCGGAGACACTGTGGGAGAAAGTGCTAAAGGAACAGGTTCTCTATATGAAGAATGTGAGGGTTTCAGGAAAGGCAGTGTTCCCCTGAGAAAAGAAAATAAGCCCAGGAACCCCAGAAGAGGGAGAAAGCGTAGGATAGAAAAAAGTGGGATCCCATGGAGAGTCAGGGTAGGACTGACCTGGAAGCGCACCGAAAAAAGGGTTGGGCCTACGCGGCTGACAGCCGGCACAGAGGTGTCCCAACCCTAATGACGTGTGCTGGTGTTCCGCCCCCTTCGGGATCGAAACAAAGGGGGGGGATATGTAATAGTCAGAGTCCCGGTCCCTATGAAATGGGAGGTAAAATGGACACAGGGTTTGCGTGTCTGCGGACCGCAGAACTACAGAGCGTAGCGTTTAAATGGAGAAAAGTGCTCTGTCAGTTTTCTCCAGGTTTTGATAGTTCTGAATGGGGCTGTGTAGTTGGAGATCCTGCAGAGACTTGGGCGGGATGGGGTCTCCAACCCTGTGTCCAGATCTTACAGACAGCCAGCAGGTTGGGTTCCCAGCTGAACACTGACAATATAATCAGGGACTGGTCAGAACAGAGAGGGAGGTGGAAGGTGTGCAGCTGGCTGTTGCTGCAGGACAGACCTGTATGTGGGGATCTGTCTGTCTGTCTGCCCTGGAGACTACATCCCTGGTGTGGGGGGACTTCGTGTCTGAAGGACTGGGAGGCTGGTGGACCTGAGGTGACTAGCGAGTCCAAGAGGGGCTGAAGGAAGTCCGGAAGTCTGGGAGACAGTGGGCTGGAGAACCTGTTGAGGCCAGGAGTGGGCCAGGTGAGCAGGTACAGCAAGGCTAAGTAAGCCTAGGAGCCAGGAGGCTTGGTATTTTTGAGTTCTATGAACATTAATGGAGAAGAACCCCTGCGTGGGAAATCCTGTATGTGAACTGTTCTTTTGTTTCCTTCAATAAAAATGGGCTGCCATGCCCTCAAACATAACATCTGACTGCTGTGGACTCGCTAAAAAACGCATTTACCATTGAGTTAAACCCCCAACGTTTACAATACACATATATATATATATATATATACACATATATACAGTACAGATTAGATGGTAGAATCCACAGCTCCTCATGGGGTTAACCACTGCTTCCAAATGGAACTTGCATAGATGTATGTGAGCGTGTGTTTATCAAACACCATGTGGGAAAAAAGAAAGGGACAATCCCATAGTGTAGGCGTAAAAAACGAGAGGGTTTATTTAAAAACTAAAAAAAATTGAAACAGCTTAAAATACTCTCATTCATAGAGAGTGATACAAAAGTCCTTGCAAGGATAAAAAGCTCCGTATGAATATCAGACCGCCTAAGGCCGTTAGCATATGCGCAATACGAGTGTGTCTGCCCTAGGGGCAGACACACTCGTATTGCGCATATGCTAACGGCCTTAGGCGGTCTGATATTCATACGGAGCTTTTTATCCTTGCAAGGACTTTTGTATCACTCTCTATGAATGAGAGTATTTTAAGCTGTTTCAAATTTTTTTAGTTTTTAAATAAACCCTCTCGTTTTTTACGCCTACACTATGGGATTGTCCCTTTCTTTTTTCCCACATGGTGTTTGATAAACACACGCTCACATACATCTATGCAAGTTCCATTTGGAAGCAGTGGTTAACCCCATGAGGAGCTGTGGATTCTACCATCTAATCTGTGGAGAGATGTGGATTCGTTCCTGACACCCCAAAGGATCAGAATTTTCTGCTATGCCTGTTTAGACTACTCCTGAAAGGGATAGTCACAGGCTTTCTGGTAAGCCTTTATTTCTACTGGTGTTGGGCCACTGATGTCTGAAATCTCCCTCCTTTCTCACCTGTGGATCTCCTAATTGGACTTTCATTGTTTGCATCTTTTCATCACCTGCATTGGAAGGGGCTAAAAACTCCCAGCTTTTTTTTCTGTGGACTCTATTTGTTTTGCACCTCATATGCTGAATTGGTCACTTTATTTTTACACTGTTTATTTATCTTTTGATATTTATAAGTACTTTCTGCTCAGTGCCATATTGATTGGCACAGTGTTATAACAATCTATGCACTTATAGTTTTTGTGTATTCACATTTTGATTGTTACCATTTATAGATTAATACTGTTTACACCAGTTACTTTAGATACTTATGTGGTATATGCTGTCCAGCGCTACACTGTTTTTGCACATTTTTCTTTACACTTTATATCTAAGTTGTAGTGTTTAGCAGCAGGACGTCCTTCTCAGGACCCTATCTTAATTGTTTCACTAATATACATTTTTACTAAGCGCAATTATTCCCATTCCCTTTTCCCTTACTTTTACACATATATACAGTACAGACCAACAGTTTGGACACACCTTCTCATTCCAAGAGTTTTCTTTATTTTCATGACTATGCAAATTGTAGAGTCACACTGAAGGCATCAAAACTATGAATTAACACATGTGGAATTATATACATAACAAAAAAGTGTGAAACAACTGAAAATATATGTCATATTCTAGGTTCTTCAAAGTAGCCACCTTTTGCAGCAGACACATCTCTAGAACAACTGTTAAGAGGAGACTGTGTGAATCAGGCCTTCATGGTAGAATATCTGCTAGGAAACCACTGCTAAAGAAAGGCAACAAGCAGAAGAGACTTGTTTGGGCTAAAAAACACAAGGAATGGACATTAGACCAGTGGAAATCTGTGCTTTGGTCTGATGAGTCCAAATTTGAGATCTTTGGTTCCAACCACCGTGTCTTAGTGCGACACAGAAAAGGTGAACGGATGGACTCTACATGCCTGGTTTCCACCATGAAGCATGGAGAAGGAGGTGTGATGGTGTGGGGGTGCTTTGCTGGTGACACTGTTGGGGATTTATTCAAAATTGAAGGCATACTGAACCAGCATGGCTACCACAGCATTTTGCAGCGGCATACTATTCCATCCGGTATGCGTTTAGTTGGACCATCATTTATTTTTCAACAGGACAATGACCCCAAACACACCTCCAGGCTGTGTAAGGGCTATTTGACCAAGAAGGAGAGTGATGGGGTGCTGCGCCAGATGACCTGGCCTGCACAGTCACCGGACCTGAACCCAATCGAGATGGTTTGGGGTGAGCTGGACCGCAGAGTGAAGGCAAAAGGGCCAACAAGTGCTAAGCATCTCTGGGAACTCCTTCAAGACTGTTGGAAGACCATTTCAGGTGACTGCCTTTTGAAGCTCATCAAGAGAATGCCAAGAGTGTGCAAAGCAGTAATCAAAGCAAAAGGTAGGGCTACTTTGAAGAACCTAGAATATGACATATTTTCAGTTGTTTCACACTTTTTTGTTATGTATATAATTCTACATGTGTTAATTCATAGTTTTGATGCCCTCAGTGTAAATCTACAATTCTTATAGTCATGAAAATAAAAAAAATTCATTGAATGAGAAGGTGTGTCCAAACTTTTGGTCTGTACTGTATACACACACACACACACACACAAAAACCATTTTAGTACATATGTTATTTATTTTTATGTGACAACACTGAAGAAATTACACTACAAAGTAAAGTAGGTAGTGTACAGCTCGTATAACAGTGTAAATTTGCTGTCCCCTCAAAATAACACGCAGTCATTAATGTCTAAACCTCTGGCAACAAAAGTGAGTACACCCCAAGTGAACATGTCCAAATTGGGCCCAAATACCCATATTTCCTCCCCAGTATCATCTGATTTGTTACAATGTCTCACGTGTGAGAGGGGAGCAGGAGTGTTAAATTTGGTTTTATCGCTCTCACTCTCTCATAGTGGTCACTGGCAGTTCAAAATAACTCAACATATATTCAATGTCTAAACCACTGGCAAAAAAAAGTGAGGACACTTCTAAGTGAAAATGTCCAAATTAGGCCCAATTTTAGTAATTTTCCCTCCCTGATGTCATATGGGGTATTAGTGTTACAAGGTCTCAGGTGTGAATGGGGAGCAGGTGTGTTAAATTTGATGTTCTCGCTCTCACTCTCTCATACTGTTCACTGGAAGTTCAATATGAACCACATGGCAAAGAACTCTCTAAAGATCTGAAAACAAAAATTGTTGCTCTACATAAAGGCTATAAAAAGATTGCCAAGACCCTGAAACTGAGCTACAGCATGGTGTCAAGACCATACAGTGGTTTAACAGGACAGGTTCCACTCAGAACAGGCATCGCCATGGTTGACCAAAGAAGTTAAATGCATGTGGTCAGCGTCATATTTAGAGGCTGTCTTTGGAAAATAGATGTATGATTGCTGTAGAGGTTGAAGGAGTGGGGGGTCAGCCTGTCGGTGCTCAGACCATACGCTGCACATTGCATCAAATTGGTCTGCATGGCTGTCATCCCAGAAGGAAGCCTCTTCTAAAGATGATGCACAAGAAAGCCTGCAAACAATTTGTTGAAGACAAGCAGACTAAGGACATTGATTTCTGGAACCATGTCCTGTGGTCTGATGAGACCAAGATAAACTTATTTGGTTCAGACGGTGTCAAGCGTATGTTGTGGTGGCAACCAGGTGAGGAGTACAAAGACAAGTGTGTCGTGCCTACAGTCAGCATAGTGGTGGGAGTATTGTGGTCTGGGACTGCATGACTGCATGAGTCAAACATTCAAAACTCCTGTTAAATAGGAGTCAGTGCACACCTGCCATCATTTAGAGTGCCTCTGATTAACCCCAAATAAAGTTCAGCTTTTCTAATAGGTCTTTCCTGATATTTTCCTAGTCGTATCCTACAGCAAAGGCCATGGTCCAAAGAGAGCTTCCAAAGCATCAGAGGGATCATTGTTAAAAGGTATCAGTCAGGAGAAGGGTACACAAGAATTTACAAGGCATTAGATATACCATAGAACACAGTGAAGACAGTTATCATTAAGAGGAGAGAATATGGCACAACAGTGACATTACCAAGAACTGGTCGCTATCCAAAATTGATGAAAATACGATAAGAAAACTGGTCAGGGAGGCTGCCAAGAGGCAACCAGCAACATTAAAGGAGCTGCAGGAATATCAGGCAAGTACTGGCTGTGTGGTACATGTGACAAAAATCTCCTGTATTCTTCATATGTCTAGGATATGGGGAAGAGTGGCAAGATGAAAACCTTTTCTTACCAAGAAAAACATCCATGCCTGGTTACATTTTGCAAAAACACATCTGAAGTCTCCCAAAAGCATGTGCGAAAATATTTTATGGTCTGATTCAACCGAGTTTTGACTTTTTTGGCTATAATTCCAAAAGATGGGTTTGGGGCAAAAACAACACTGCACATTACCAAAATAACACCATGCTCACCATGAAGCATGGTGATGACAGCATCATGCACTGGGGCTGTTTTTCTACAGCTGGAATAGGGGCCTTAGTCAAGGTAAAGGGAATTATGGCTAGTTCCAAATACCAGTTACTGTAATATTTGAAAACTGACAGATTTGGAATGTTTTTGCAAAGAAGAGGGTGAAAATATTGCCAAGTAAAGATGTGCCATGCTGAAAGACTCATACCCAAAAAGACTGAGTGCTGCAATAAAATCACACTTGCACACTTGTGTAACAATATTATTTTATTTTTATTTTCCTCCACCTAAAAGATTTCAGCTTGTTGTTCATTTTTTTTTACATCACAGAAAGCTGACATTTTGACAGGGTTTTTTAGACTTTTTATATCATATATTATTATTTATTATTATACAGGATTTACCGTATTTATCGGGGTATAGCGCGCTCCCGTGTATAGCGCGCACCCCTAAAGTGGCCCCCATTCCTGTGGAAAAAAAGATTTTTGTACTTACAGTTTTGGTGTTTTGCGCAGCGTCCATCGGCGGCTTCGGGTGTCCTCTTCGTCGGGTTCGTCATCCTTCTGCGGCGTCCTCCCCGCTCGATCCTCGCGTTCCCGCGCCGAGTTTGAATACTGCGCCTGCATATACCGAGCGCAGTACACTCGTGTATAATCGGGCAGGCTCGGCTCCTCTCGCGCTCACGTCCTGGACGTACAGGACGTGAGCGCGAGAGGAGCTGAGCCTGCCTTGACTATACACGAGTGTACTGGGCTCGGTATATGCAGGCGCAGTACACTCGTGTATAGTCGGGCAGGCTCGGCTACTCTCGTGCTCACGTCCTGTACGTCCGGGACGTGAGCGCGAGAGGAGCCGAGCCTGCCCGACTATACATGAGTGTACTGCGCTCAGTATATGTTGGCACAGTATTCAAATTTGGCGCGGCAAATCGGGTATCGGCGTATATCGCGCACCCACGATTTTGCCCTGATTTTCAGGGCAAAAAAGTGTGCGGTATAAGCCGATAAATACGGTATATAGCGCAAACAGTTTGCACAGCACTTTATATCAGTACAGTCACAATACAAATCAATACAGGAGGGATCAGAGGGCCCTGCTCGTTAGAGCTTACAATCTAGAAGGGAGGGTCAAGTGGAACAAAAAGTAGTTAGCTGTGGGGGTTGTTCAGATGGACAAAATGAAAATACAGTTAGGTGTGGGAAGGGTAGGCTTCGCTGAAGAGGAGGGTTTTAAGGGATCCTCTAAATGCTAATAGAGAAGGAGATAGATGGATAGATTGGGGTAAGGAGTTCCATAGGCTTGGAGAGGCTCTAGAAAAGTCCTGGAGAGCATGGGAGCAGGTGATGAGAGAGCTAGAGAGTAGGAGGTCTTGAGAAGAACGGAGAGAACGATTAGGTTGGTATTTAGAAAGTCATTGATGTGATAAGAAAGTGATAGAGGGCGCTCTGGTACAATAACCTGATATATAAACTACAAACACACTTGTAAATCTAAAACTACAAACAATGTGGTTATGTGTAGTAAAGGAATATATATAACACAATAGAATATACAAACAAATATATATATAAAAAATGTGCTATACAAGTGATAGAAGATAGAACTAATGTGTCCTAAAAAAGGGTTTCCGAAGCATAGTGTGTCAAGACATTTTAAAAAATGTCATGATAGTGATCCGAGCCTCTGCAAATTTTATGGTATAGACAAGATATCAAATCATTGGAGAGGGACACACATGAGAAGAATGATTTCTCAGAATGAAACCATGTGGCTGTATAAAATGAGAAGTATGCAGCCGTATGGACTCAATATCGAACTCGATCTCCATTGCTTCCTCTCCAATGAGTAAAAATACAATGATCATCTTGAATAGAATATCATTTTTCTCTCTTCCTCATATTTAATTCTATAGAATTATTGTCCTTTCCCATACTTCTCCTTTGCTTTGTTCAGTCATGTGGACCTGTAAGCAATTAGACTAATGAGCAAGGGTTTTTTATGAATTTTTGCCATTTTAATTTCGTATATGTTGACCTACAACTAACAACATAGGAATAATGGTGAACGACTTAAAATTTCGAGTATGTTTGGCTTACAACCAATATCTTTTCACTCTGATTCTATAGTTATGTGGATCCCTAATTATATGACTGGGGATAAGGGCTAACTGTTTCTTTACACATTTTTACTATTTTTTATGATTTTTGACAAAATTTTAGTTTCGTGTATGTTGGCCGACAACTAATCATATAGTTGTAATGGGCCAAGGTTGGTCAACAAATGTTGTCTACCAAATATACCTATTTTAATTTTGTATATGTTGGCCCCTAATGAAGAATATATTTATATTTTTTAATTTGCTTTTTTGTGGATAAACATAGTATATCATGTCCCCTTTCATGTTTATATATGCGATATCCAATTTCCATTCATTCATTTATTTTCAACATTCATATTCAGGTATACAACCATTTTCAGATTCGTGTCATTAATCCATAATGTCTTTGTTTTTGGTTTGAAAGAATGAATGTTTTTTTAAATGAGTGCAAAGTCTGATCAAGACTCAGTTTAGATTTATGCACCAGAGATAGCATTTGCATACATTGTGTTGAAATGTCCTTTTGCATTGTAAACCTAAGCCGTTACTGAGAGTGCAGAGTCAAACTGGCTGAACTCGTTGTATGTATATATATTTTTCTAATTTTTTTAATCAATAGACTTCCGGACATCCGTCCGTGGTTTAGCATAAAAGACGTGACCCCTAGTGACCAGGCACGCCCCCCTGAAGACGTTACTCATACGAAACGTACGTCGGTTGGCGCAGCCTGGTCACGTGTATGCCCGATGTCCTCCTTCCCGGCGTTTGCTTCATTAGATACACAACGTACAATTTGATACAACTACGTATCCACGAGGAATGATTGCATTGGATACAGCAACGTATCTACGAGGAATCACTGCATGTCCAAACATCCGAGCGAGGTCATCTCACGCGAATGCGGTATTCGACCCCCAGTTTGTGATTGTCTGCAGCCTCAGTGCCGGGATAGGGCACTGTTTTATGTAAGTGGCCCCTTGGCCTGTTTGTTTTTTATTCCAGTTTTAATTAAATTGATCGCACTATGGGAGCTTTTTCTCTGTCCATTTATTCTATGTATATCCCTATGAAGTGAATCCTCTTGCTTGCTGGTGAAGAACCCTCCCAAATGAATGTAGGCATATTCCTGCATAAGCGAGATTGACCTTCTTTTCGTTAAGAGGTCATGTCCATTTGGTAAGCGCAATCTTTTTCTGAAGAAGGTTGGGGTGATTCAATCTGCCTGGTGAAGGAGCTGTGGAATCTTATTGAAGAATCCATTGGTGTTTCTTTTCTTCTTTTGGATTTCAAGGACTGCACTGTTTGTCATTGCCAGAAAAAATTTTTTTAGGACACATTAGTTCTATCTTCTATAACTTGTATAGCAAATTTTTTATATATATATATTTGTTTGTATATTCTATTGTGTTATATATATTCCTTTACTACACATAACCACATTGTTTGTAGTTTTAGATTTACAAGTGTGTTTGTAGTTTATATATCAGGTTATTGTACCAGAGCGCCCTCTATCACTTTCTTATCACATTGCATACTAGTTTATACTAATTTACACTCGAGGAGCAGCTTTATATATATATGTGTGTTTCTTCTCAATATATATATATATATATATATATATATATATATATATATATATATATATATATATATATATATATATATATATATATATATGTACACACACACACACACAATTTTTGCAAAAAATTAACAATTTTTGGCGCGGAAATTCCTCTTTTCATTTGCACAGGTCATTGATGTAGCTGGGGGCAGAGTTGTGGATGACTTTGAAGGTAATTGTTAGTAGTTTGAATTTAATTTGTTGGGTGAGAAAAAGCCAGTGGAGGTATTGCCAGAGGAGAGTAGCAGAGACAGAGCAGTTGGTAAGATGGATGAGTCTGGCAGCAGCATTCATGATGCACTGAAGGGGGGTTAGAGTATGCACAGGTAAGTTAATGAGGAGGGAGTTGCAGTAATCGAGGCGAGAGATGACCAGGGAGTGAATTAAGAGTTTTGTGGTGTCATTGGTTAGAAAGGGGCGTATTTTGGAGATGTTGCGAAGGTTGAGGCGGAAAGATTTGGACAGTGATTGAACGTGAGGCTTTTTTTTTTTTTTTTATATTTTATTGGAGTTTGTACAATTTAATGAAACAAAGCACTGTAAAATCGAGATATAGACAGCCGTGTATATGGAAAAAAATAAAAATAAAAAATTGTCATATAAAATGTAATAATAGAAAAGCGCACAATGAAAAAAAAATTAAAAAAAATTAAAAAGTAAATAAAACATGAAATAAGTCATGAAAGGAAAAACACAGTAAACATAGTAAAATGATTACGCGTAGGACAGTGATAAAGCACCAGGGAGAAGGAGCATCCCTAGACCCAGTGCCCCAGGGGACATACACAATATTTGGAGCATCAAAAACGCAATACGAAACCCAAAACAACCAAGCAGGCAACAACTTCAGGATTGAACTAGGATCTAAAGTGGCAATGGGAGACGTGGATATAGAGAAGCATAAACAGGTCACATGTGTCAAGGGGCAAATAGAGTAGGTTCCGAGGTTCAGGGTGGCAGGAACGTCGAAGGGTCCGATAGGGTAGACACTCTGAGACTGCCCAGAGAATTAGTAAGGTCCCTTTGAAGATACCAGTCGGTATAGCGGAAAGGGTGCATAAGTGTCTGCAGTTCCTGTTGATCAAAAGAATGTTTCATGAACGTGCGCCACCTTGCAAAGAATCGTGATGTGGAGCGAAGGTTCAAGACAATGGTGTCTAACCGTTCCAAATAGAAAAGTGACAAGAGGGCCTTCTTCACCGCCAGCAGTTTAGGCGCATTGGAGCTGATCCAATGAGACGTTATTGTTCTGCGGGCTACGAGGAGGCAAAGATGTGTCCATTGGGAGATGGGAAGTGAGCTCTCCACTGCGGGCGTGGGAGGAGGTGGTCCGCAGCCAAACAAACACAGCAAGTAATGCTTCGGGACTTGCGTTTTGCTAATCGTGTAGATAAAGCAAAGGACTGAGTCCCAATAGGCAGCAATAGGTTTGCATTCCCAGAGGCGGTGGAGCAATGTCGGGCGTGAGGCAGAACACCAAGGGCACCTCTCTTGGGCTGGCTCTTCTTTGTTGAAACGGAAGGGGTAGTATGCTCTGTGGATAATTTTAAACTGCGTCTCGCGCCACTTTTCTGATAAGGTGAGTTTGCGCACTTGTCCGTATCCCTCATGGATTTTTTCCGAGAGGTCTGGATCCTCAAAAATTCGAGACCATTTCTGAAATGGTGCAAGACGATACTTGGCAGCCTGATGTTCAATAATGTGAGAGTACAGTGTAGAGATTGAGTAGTCATTGTTGCGCAAGACTGTATCAATAAAGGACTTTTGAAGTGGATCTGATTCAGGTCCACAGCAGGAGCGTAAGTAGCTGACTAATTGGTGGTAGAAAAAGACATGTGTCTCCGGTAGACAGAATTCTCTGGACAGGGTACGAAAGGATTTAAACTTGCCAGGGGCATCCAGGTACATTGATGCGATGCTAGTAAGTCCCCTAGAGTTCCATTGTTCAAAAACTTTGTATATAGTGGACGGGGGAAACATGGGGTTGCCAAGGATTGGTAAGTGGCAGGAGATACTGGAGGGCAACCTCAACAATTTTCGGACCTCCCTCCAGGCAACAACTGTATCCCTGATGAGGACACTGGATTTCAGGCACTTAGGTAGTTTGTTGGGATTCGAGTGAATAATGGCCGGCAGAGTATACGGAGAGGTCGAGGCACCCTCGAGCATGGTAGTAGAGTATTTAGATCTGCCAGACAGCCAGTCAAGACCCTGCCTGAGTAAACAGGCAAGATTGTAGAAGCGTATGTTAGGCAGACCCGCACCACCCTCAGACTTTGGGAGACATAGTTTTTGTATCGCAATGCGCGATTTCTTGCGAGACCAGAGAAAGGCAGATAAAGCCTTATGTATTTTATTTACGTCAGAATGCTTCAGTAATAGGGGTATGGTCTGCATAGGATAGAGTAGGCGTGCAAACGACACCATTTTGAAAAGGTGGCATCTCCCAAAGAGCGAGAGGGGGAGGGGCGCCCAGGCGTCTAGCTCCTTCACAATTTTAGATATAAGCTGTGGGAAGTTAAGTGCGTATAAAGAGGAAGGCTCTCGGCCAATGTGTATGCCCAAATAAGTGATATGCTGTTTTGCTATGGCGAAGGGAGAGTGGTGCAGCCATTTAGCAGCCATCCTGGGACGTAGCGATAAGATTTCGCTCTTGTCAAAGTTAATTCGGAAGCCTGAGCATAATCGGAAAGCATGAAACAGTTGTCGGATTTTGTCAAAGTCTAGGAGGGGTTGGGTGGAGAATAACAATATGTCGTCTGCGAATAGTGCGGAGCGGAGAGACTGGGCACCTATTTATTGTGATGCCACTAACCCCGTCAGGGGAATTGAGCAGTCGGGATAGGGGTTCGACAGCGATATTAAAAAGTAAAGGGGAAAGAGGACATCCTTGCCTCGTTCCCTTAGTCAGGGGGATCGTATCGGAGATAAAATCGGGGGTTACCAGACGCGCCGTTGGGGATTCGTACATTTGCCGCAGAAAACTTACGATGGGGCCCGAAAAACCAAAGTTCGCCATCACCCAGAACAGCCAGGACCAGCTGATGTTGTCAAAGGCCTTTTCGGCATCAAGTGACAATATCGCAACATCTTGGTCTGGGTGGAATTTAGCATATTCCAATGCCATGAGTACTTTGCGTATGTTCAGAGTAGCTGAGCGTCCCTGGACAAATCCTGACTGAGCCGGGTGAAGCATAGAGGGAAGTAGTTGGGCTAGGCGAGACGCAATGATTTTAGATAATAACTTTACATCTACATTAATTAGTGAAATTGGGCGGTATGAGCCTGGAAGTGAGGGGTCTTTACCTTTTTTAGCAATTAGTTTTATATGAGCTTGCGTTGCCGTGGGCAGATATGGGCCACCCCCCCACATGTTGGCATACACATGTCTCAAGGTGTCTGGAATAAAATCAATAGTCAGCTTATAAAATTCGGCCGTGTAGCCATCAGGGCCCGGGGCTTTAGCAGACGCCAAGGACTTAGGCCCCGTACACACGATCGGATATATCCGATGAAAACGGTCCGCGGACCATTTCCATCGGATATGTCCGATCGGGAGTTTGATCCGATGGCGTGTACACACCATCGGATCAAATTCCCCGCCGCCGGACGGCGCGGTGACGTAGTGGTGACGCGGCGGTGACGTTGACGCCGCCGCGCCACCGCCACGTCACCGCACCAGGAAGTAAAACACTTCCGCGCATGCGCCGAATCCATTCGGCAGCGGCGCGGCGGTGGTGGGAGCCGACATGTCTGCTGGTAAGTGTACTAACCAGCAGACATGTCGGGCGGACAGATTCCCACCGGATAGATTTCAAAGCTTGCTTTGAAATCTGTCGGGTGGAGAAATCTGTCCGCTAGCCCATACACACGAGCGGAGATGTCTGCTGAAACGGTCCATCGGACCGTTTTCAGCGGACATATCCCCTCGTGTGTACGCGGCCTTAATCGTCCGTTGGACATCTTCAATGGTTAAGGGAGCGTTAAGAGTCTCTAGGTGGTGTCCCTGTAGTTGGGGCAGCCGGACCTTGGCTAGGAAGGCGTCGGCCGCGGGTTGGTCAATCTGATCGACCGAGTAAAGAGATGTATAATAATCCACTAGTAATTTACTGATATCAGAAGGCGCGGTAACCAGAGCGCCAGCTGAGGTTCTCAGGGCAGAGATAAGCGTGGGCCGTCTGGGTCCTGTGCATAGCCTCGCCAGCAGCTTGCCGGCCTTGTTGCTAAACCTATGAAAGTGTAGCTTGGAATAGGATTCTTTGGCCAATTCTTGTTGTTCGGCCCAAAGATCGAATTCTCTCTTGGCAGTCCTCCAAGTGCGTATGTTGTCAGGTGTACGGTTAAGTGTAAGTAATTCATGAGCAGAGCGTAGGGTTTCACTCGCCCGCATGTAAGATTGTCTGGCATTCCTCTTGAACTGCGTGGTATAGGAAATAATTTTGCCTCTCAGGAAGGCTTTTCCAGCCTCCCAGAACAGGTTTGGGTTTGCAAGGTGTGGCTCGTTGTTAGAGGTATATTCCGTCCATGCTGCAGACAGCATGTGCCGGAAGTCCTCATTGTTTGCCAGATAGGAGGGGAAGCGCCAGACGCGGGGGGTAGAGGAAGGTCGGGTGTGCATGAGTTGTAGTGTAATAGGGCTGTGATCCGAGATTCTGGCGTCAGTAATGTGTGATTCACATAGCAGTGGGAGAAGTGCCGGAGAGGCAAAAAAATAGTCTATGCGGGAAAAGGAATTGTGGGGTGGGGAGTAGAAGGTATAGTCACGGTCTGTCGGGTGAGTCAACCTCCACACGTCTACTAATTGTGTGGCTTCTATTGCTTGTGACAGGAGCGTCGGTGTCAAGGTCGTTGGGGTACGTCCGGTCGTCTTTCGCGCCACGTCACCTAGGCGGTCAGCAGTGGTGGACATAACAGAGTTAAAGTCCCCGCCCACTAAATGTAGGGAACCCGAGGCAGCCAGAATCCAGGCCACCATATCCTGGAAAAAGAGGGTGTCTGGCGAGTTGGGTGCGTAAATGTTAGTGATGGCTACGTCTTTTTCAGCAAACTTTAGGTGCAGTGTAAGTTTACGGCCCAGCAGGTCAGTCTTAACGTCTCTAACAGTGCGTCTCAGATTTTTATGTACGAGAATAGCCACACCAGCCTTTCGCCCCACGGCTGGAGAGCCATATACATTTCCTACCCACAGCTTACGTAACCGGGTCAAGTCGTCTGCGGAGAGATGGGTCTCCTGAAGTAAGGCCACATCTGTCCGGAGACGCTTCAAGTGCCTAAGAATGGACATGCGCTTACTTGGAGAGCGAAGCCCCTTGACGTTCCATGACACAATCTTTAGGTGATTCCCGTCAACTGAGTAGGCCATGTCCGAGTTAAAAGGATGTAGTGAGCTTGAGGTGGTGAACGAAGTCCCCTTCCAGGCACCACGTCAGTAGTCAGAGGGTCACCCAAATATTGTATATTCCCTAAAGATACAGGCATAAAACAGATAATCATAAACAGTGCAAACAGTAATAAACAACAAAAACAAGAGAAAAAGCAGAAACAATAGAACAAAGGTCCAGTGCCTAGGCACGTAGCATCCAATAAGGACCTCACTTTTTTCCACATGGGACTAGAGCACAGGGCAAAATCCCTGCCATCCGTGCACTCCCTTACCTAATGATGAAGTGAGAGCATCAAGGGCGGGAAGACAAAAAAGGGGGGGTGGGAGGGGAAAGGGGCCTTAGCCTACTGAACGGGAAGCATCGACCAGTCAGGGCGGAGAGGGGCCAAGGAGCTGGGTTATAGAAAAGTCATAGAATATATAAAGAGCAGTCCCAATCAGGGAGAAAAGGTGAAAACAATACTACCCGTTCCCTTGGGTCCACGACAATAGGCAGTCTCTGGGACATGTTGTCAGCGGTAGTCCGACCGATCCGCCCGAGAAGTATAACGACCTCGTTTATATGGTTGCTTGGTTGGGCTGCCAGGTTGTTTGCGAGATGGAGAAGGAGCAGTAGCCAGTAGTGAAGAGGAGTCGTCTGCAGAGCTGGTGTGGTCCATCCCTGAGGTGGCTGATGTCAGGTAACCCTCTGCTTCTTCAGGCGAGGCAAATGTGAGGCGTTCCCCAGATTGAGTCTGGACGTGTAGGGTGGCCGGATATGCAAGTGTGAATTTAACTCGGTCACGGTGTAGAGCCGAACAGACGGCGGAGAACGCTTTACGCTGTTTCATCACCTCAATCGAGTAGTCCGCAAAAATCAAGAGTTTTGATCCTTCCAGCGATAGGGAGCGTGATCGGCGAAATGCCTGCATAATGGCGGTTTTGTCTGCATAATTTAAATATTTGACAATAACGTGCCTGGGTTTGGTGCGATTTTCTACATATTGACCGAGGCGGTGAGCACGTTCAACGGTGCAGGGTATGCGGAGCCCCAATTGCTCCGGGATAATTTTAGCGCATACGTTAGCAAGCTGGTTGTTAGTGACCGACTCCGGCAGTCCAATAATGTGCAAGTTGCTCCTCCTGGAGCGGTTCTCAAGGTCATCTAACTTGGCCCAGAGCTCCCTGTTTTCAGCAGTTATGCGAGCAAGTAATGCAGACTGGGCAGTAGAGTCATCTTCAATGGAGGATATCCTGTCCTCCGCCTGAGCAATCCTTTGTGACTGCGTTTGCACCTCCAGGTGAAGCTGCTCCAGACGCCTCTGAACAGCAGCATCCACAGTGGCTGCCAGAGTGGGTCCCAGCAGAGCCACTACTTGCTGGGCAATGTGCGCTGGCGATGCAGGATCGAATGCCTGTGTGTCTGTTTCAGCGTGCGGCTGAGAGGAATCCTCCGTGCATGGAGCGGCGGCCATCTTGGCTGTATCTGGAGCCACGTCTCCCGCAGGGGGTGCCGAGGAGAGCACTCGGGCATACGATCGCTCCACAAAGCGATCCATGTGTGCCCGCACAGCAGTGGAGGTGGATGGGGGCTACCCCGAAGCTCTGGCCGGGCTCAATAGCCAAAAACGGGAGGACGGCGGCGGGAGCGATGTGCTTCTAGGTCAGCCTCATGTGGCGCCGGAACCGGAAGTTGAACGTGAGGCTTAAAGGACAGTTCAGAGTCCAGGACTATTCCTAGGACCTTGACATGTGGGGATGGACTGATAGTTTTGCCATTAATTTTGATAGAGAGATCAGGGGAAGAGGCACGTGGGGGAGGGAAAATTATAAGTTCCATTTTGGATAGATTGAGGTTGAGGAAGTGGTGCGACATCCAAACTGATATATCCGATATTAAATTAGTGCTACGTGAGAAGAATGAAGGAGTAAGTTGAGAGGTAGAGAAATAGATTTGAGTGTCATCAGCGTAAAGGTGGTATTGGAAGCTGTGGGAGGCTATCAGCTGACCCAGGGAGATGGTGTAGATAGAAAATAAGAAAGGTCCAAGAACAGAACCTTGGGGGACCCCAACAGAAAATGGAAGAGGAGAGGAGGAAGTAGAGTTGTAAGTAATGCTGAAGGTGCATGTGGATAAGTAGGTAGAGAACCAGCGAAGAGTATAGTCACGGAGACCAAAGGTGTGGAGTTTTTTGAGGAGTGTGTGGTCAACCGTATCGAAGGCGGCAGAGAGGTCCAGGAGTAGGAGTATAGAATATATATATATATATATATGTTACACACACACACGTATGCATATCTAGGCATATGTAACGTAGAGCACTAAAATACAGACATTTGGTACATATATTTACTCAGCCAATAATTCAAAGGAAATGGCCATAATCTTTAGTGTGGAAAGTAAAATGCTTTTGCAAACACAATTAACAGAAAACATGTTCTCTTTAACTTATCTGACAGGAAAAGTGTCCCGCTTAATAGCCAGCTATTAAAATGCTACGTTATTTTCAAGGTCTCATGGCGCATTATCTTGAACTGCATTACTAAAGTTATTTTACACTGGTCAGTAAAAACTGTCAGATTTTACAACACCCTAGAGAAGAATTTTATTAAGTCTAACAATCATGATTAGCTTATTAGGTAACCCTGAAGTAAGGGTGGTGACTTAATATTTTTCCTTCCAATATCTTCAAACCTCTTGTGTTCTGCTGTCATTATATCATCACTCCCTCCTGTTATTTCTATGACTTTTTCTTTTTCAACTTCAAAGTTGAAAAAGCTCATGGCATGGCATACAGTTAGTGTCACATAAGTTCAACCTTCGAGCATAAATAATTAATTCTCAGGAAAAGTTCCTAGAGTGAAAGCAATTTTCATGCTAAGGACACAGAGCATAAAATCATGCAGTACTTTCGTAGTTACCAAGAAATTGCTTTATTGCAGAAATGTATGCAAACAATGCAAAGGGCAAGCCCGGCTATAAATTTAGATTACAGAGGACCATGCCAATGGAAAAACTCCTACCTCCTGAAGAGAAGATGTTGTCTCAAGCCAAGATTATTTTTCAGTAACATGAGACACTGGCCATAAGCAAAAGCTGTCAGCTTTTTGACATTCAGAGTGCACACATAGCAACAAGCTTGCATCTTGCAATCAGATCTTTAAAGTGTAAAATTGGAACAAAAAAAACAACAAAAAACAATCCCCTCTGATCTATCTACAATGCAAGATTTTTTTTTACAAACGTAAAATTCTACCCCCCTCTTTACTGTTTATTTCACCATGTCCTTTCCAGACTGATCCCTGAATGGGAGGTTCAATATAAATACCTGAGCAAATCTAATAAAGAAAGCTGCAGGTTCTGCATCCCTTTAGTACTTTTGTGAAAATCATTGATCAAATAACAAGCAGAAAATTACTTTTCTTTGAGATTCCATGAACCGAGGGTGTACAGAACTCCTACAAGTCACCATATTTCTACCATACCATATAAGATTTAGAAAACTACAGTGGCTGCAGATTAAAAAAGAAAAGCAATTTTTAAAAAAAACATCAAGTTACAGCATGTGTATATGCTTTATTTATGTCTCAATATTGTTATTGCTCAGGGAGCCTTAAAGAGTAACTCCACTTTTGCAGAAAAAAAAGCAATCCCTTCTGGATGCCCAAAGTACATTTCAAGGATTTTAACAAACATTGTTGCAAATTTCTACCTATTTCTGCTCTCAAGAAAAAACAGTTTTGTGTATGTAGCATGAATCTGAATGATTTTTTTTCAGCTGATGCATTCACAGTGTTCTGATGAGGAAAATGCAGGGTCTGCATTCCTTTAGAAGTGATTGCAAAAGTTTTTTTTTTTTTTTTTAAATAACAAACATGGTATACTTACCCGCCCTGTGCAAGGGTTTTGCACAGAGCAACCCAGATCCTCTTATTTTGGGGTGCCCCCGCTGATGCTCCTGGCTCCTCCTCTTCATTGGGTGTCCCCACAGAGAGCCACTTTCACGAGTCCCGCTGCTGCGTCCATTGACACAGACAGCAGGACTCAGCCCTGCCCCCCGCATCACTGAATTTGTTTGACAGTAGGGGGAGACAATGGCTCCTGCCGCTATCAATCTATCCAATGAGGACAGAGGCACCGGCTGGAGTTACTGGGCTCATTAATCATCGCTGGAAGGGACAGGCTTAGGTAAGAAAATGCATTAAAGTGAAAAACCTGGAGACTTTACAACCCCTTTAACTCTATAGGAGTATCCAATCAAAATAAAATGTTTGTTACAGAGGATGGCTACATTTTTTACTTGTATCTTAGCACAGATTTTAAAAGAAATCACTTGTCGAACCACACAAGCAGGACATGACATTTCTGGAAGTGTACAATGGTGTACAAAACACCTCCAGGTGACCATTATGGAATGCAGTGCTACAAATTGAAAAAGGAAAGTTAAATCTTAATAACATTCAATATATGCCATATTATTTAATTTCATTGACTTTTCTTCCCCTCAAAAGCGAAGTTACCATTTAAAGTGCAAGTCAGGCCAACACATTTTTCTTATTTTTGCATAAAATGTGGAAGGGTTATAAGTAGTGTTGTCCCGATACCGATACCAGTATCGGTATCGGGACCGATACCGAGTATTTGCGGGAGTACTTGTACTCCCGCAAATACCCCCGATACCAGAATAGAATACTTTTTCCGACCCCCCCCACCGCTGCCGCCGAAGGCCACCGCATCGAAACCCGCCGCCGCATGGGTTAAACATTGTGCAGGAACATGACAGCTTTCATTTGAATAGCTGTAGTGTTCCCGCCCGTATAGACACTCCCCCTTGCTCGGGACTGGATGGGTGATCGTGATCTGTCCAATCCCGAGCAAGGGAGGGAACACTACAGCTATTCAAATGAATGCTGTGATGTTCCCCGGGCGGTGGTGGCTAGGTAGGGGGGATATGGCTGCATATATCGGGGACATGGCTGCATATGTGGGGGACATGGCTGCATATGTGGGGGACATGGCTGCATATGTGGGGGACATGGCTGCATATGTGGGAGACATGGCTGCATATGTGGGAGGACATGGCTGCATATGTGGGAGGACATGGCTGCATTTGTGGCGGACATGGCTGCATTTGTGGGGGACATGGCTGCATTTGTGGGGGACATGGCTGCATTTGTGGGGGACATGGCTGCATTTGTGGGGGACATGGCTGCATTTGTGGGGGACATTTAAAAAAAGTATCGGTATTCGGTATCGGCGACTACTTGAAAAAAAGTATCAGTACTTGTACTCGGTCCTAAAAAAGTGGTATCGGGACAACCCTAGTTATAAGCATGTAGGGCCAAAACAACGAATCGATTAATCGTCAACGAATCGATTATGAAATTAATCGATTACAATTTTCATAATCGATTAATCGGCTAGTAACATAATGGGGTTAAAAAAAAAACTAAAATTAGCCCTTTATAGTACAAAAAAGCAAATCACTACTGTAAATATTACTTTCACTGTACCACAGTAAAATAAAAATGAACCCCTTACAGTAGCGATTATTTGCTCTTTTTGTACTTATTTTGTTTTTTTAACCACATTATGTTACTAAACATCTCAGGCCTGGGTCACACCTGTTTTATGTGCTTTTTGCAGAAACGCACTACAGTTCATTTACATGTTTTCCTATGGGACACGTTCACATCCATGATTTTTTTTTCAGCTGCTGTGTATTTGAAAAAGGGCAAGGACTTTTTAACGCAAAACGGTGCTATTTTTTTTTTTTTTTGGTTCAATATACTTCAACGGAGAAGCTGCAGAAAAGCATGTAATGTGTTTTTGTGGCAATTTGTGTTTTGTAATCTGCCCAATAACAAATTGGCCCTTTTTTTTTTTTTTTAAAGGCAATTTTTTTTTTTTTAAGGCCATTATCCGATTAATTGAAACAATAATCGGCCAACTAATCGATTATTAAAATCATTGTTAGTTGCAGCCCTATAAGCATGTCAGAATTGTACTGCTTTCTAGGAGCATTTTACCTCAATTCTCCAAAAGCAACAAAGACTAAAATAAAATGTATTAGTAATTGTTTTTATTTATGTTTAGTTATATCTGTATAATACTACAACTCCTACAACAGTTCAATTATTATTGCATTAATCTGTATTTCAATGCTGTATCTCATTCTTAGGCCGCGGACGAGGAGACATGTCCGCTCAAACATGTCCGATGGACCGTTTCCAGCGGACATTTCTCCTCGGATTTTGGTCCGATGGCGTGTACACACCATCGGATGAAAATCCCCTCGGACTGAGGACGCGGTGACATGGCGGTGACGTTGACGCCGCCACGTCACCACTCCAGGAAGTAAAAATACTTCCACACCTGCGTCAAATCCATTCGACGCATGTGGGAGATTTATGTCCGCTGGTTAGGCGTACTGTCCGACGGACAGGTTTCCAGCGGACAAATTTCAAAGCATGCTTTGAAATTTGTCCGCTGGAAAAACCTGTCCGCTAGGTCGTACACACGGTCGTACACACGATCGGATATCATCTGACATACTGTAACTGTAATCTATTACTGTAAAATAAAAAACATTATACAAAAAAAAAAAAGACTAAAATTAAATATTACTTTTGGTAGAGATGGGGAAGACCAGAACACTTTATTAATTATAGGTACTTATATAGCGCCATTAATTTATGCAGCACTTTACATTCATATTGTTGTACACCCACATCAGTCCCTGCTCTTAAGGAGCTTACAATCTAAAGTCCCTAATTCACATTCATACATACACATACTAGGGCCAATTTAGACAGGAGCCATTTAACCTACCAGTATGTCTTTGGAGTGTGGAAGGAAACCGGAGAACCCAGAGGAACCCATACAGACACAGGGAAGTCATGCAAACTCAAGGCAGGTAGTAGTGTGGTTGGATTTCTAACAGACAGCCCTAGTGCTGCCAGGCAGAAATGCTTACCAATTAGCCACTGTGCTTGAATGAATGAATGAAAAACTTATATAGCGCAGCACATGCGAAGTAAATCGCCTCTGGGCGCTTGTTGTTCCTGTCTCCTTTGAGATCAAAAGAGATGAGTCTTAATCTTTCTCCTGAAGACTAAGTAGTTCTCCTCCAGCCGAATGCTGGCTGGTAAGGCGTTCCATAGTCTGGGACCTTGGACAGCGAATCTCCTGTCTCCTTTGGACTTGTATCTGGCTTTCGGTATCTGAAGCCGATTTTGATTGGTGGATCGTAGAATACGATTGGGATTGTGAACTTTTAATTTTTCGCATAGATAATGCAGAGCATTCCCATGGATACATCTATGCGTTAGACAGAGAGCTTTAAAGGTGATTCTGTCTTTAACTGGTAGCCAGTGAAGGGATCTCAGTGAAGGTGAGATTGATTCCCAGGGTTTTTTCCCAGTCACAAGTCTGGCGGCCGTATTTTTAACGACTTGAAGACGAGCGATTTGGTACTTGGGGAGTCCGAGGTAAAGGGCATTTGCATAGTCCAGTCTGGAGTTTACAATCACTCCCACCACGACCGCTATGTCTTTCTTGGGAATAAAAGGCGTGAGTCTGCGTAGTAGGCACAGCAGATGGTGAGATCCGCTGACTACTGACCCTATTTGTGCGTTCATTGTCATGTCGGAGTCAAAGATGACCCCAAGACTTTTGACTTTGGCGCTAGGGGTGATGATTTTGCCCAGAATGGGCGGGGGGATCCAGGTTGTTGCCGCTTGATTCCTACGCTTGGCGTGAAACAGAAGAAGTTCTGTTTTCGCTCCGTTGAGTTTGAGATAACTCTTTGTCATCCAGTCCTCTATCAAAGAGAGACAAGTCTCTAGATTGAGGTGGTGATCCTTTTTATTGCAAATGCGGAAGTACAGTTGCGTGTCGTCTGCATATGAATGATAAAGCAGTTTTTGGCTGCTGATGATTTCAAAAAGAGGACGCACATAGATGTTGAATAACATTGGCGATAGGGGAGATCCTTGAGGGACCCCGCACGATAATGTGCGTTGTTCAGAAGTGAAGGGTCCTAGCTTCACTATTTGCGATCGGTTTTCCAAAAAAGAGGAGAACCAAGATAGATCACTTTCTGCGACTTTGGCCATTTTGGCCAGTCGAGTCAATAACAGCTTGTGATCTACTGTATCAAAGGCTGCGCTTATGTCCAGCAGAACCAGAAGAGAAGATTCTCCTTCGTCTGCGGCCTCGAGAACGTCGTCCCATATCTTCAGCAATGCTGTTTCCGTCCCGTGTCTGGGTCGAGTAAGTTGTGGGTATCTAGATGCTGTTGCAGCTGCTGTACCACTGCTTTCTCCATTACCTTGGAGAGAACATTTAGGCCTGTTATGGGGCGCCAGTTGAGTGGATCCTTAGGATCCAGGGTGGCTTTCTTCAAGATGGGTTGAATGAAGCCCTCCTTCAACTGGGAGGGCATTATGCCCTCCCTGAAGGATTGGTTGATAAGCTGCGTGACCGGAGGTGCCAGGATGTTGGCGCATTCCTTCAGCAGTTTGGTGGGGATAATATCATTTGGCGCAGTGCTGTTGCGCAGAGCGCCGATGATCTCTTTTGTGGTCTGAATGGAGATGGGTTCCAGCGTGAACTCACCTAACTGTGGTGAATTACTGCCGGTGCTGTGTAAATGACTACGGGGGGGGGGGGGCTGGGAGAGCAATTGTTTTGCTGAATGCTTTGCCGGATTGCCTCAATTTTGTTAATGAAGCAATCCGATAACTCATCGCAAAATTCTTGTGTATCCAAGTTGGGGGCTTCAAGACATCCTGGATTCATGGTCTGAGTGACCAGCTTGAAGAGTTCGCGGGGGCGGTTTAGGGCACCGTTGATAGCCTCAGAAAAATAGTTTTTCTTGGCTTCGAAGATTTGCTTGTAGTATTTTCTGGTTATTGCCTTGTAGATCGAGAGGTTCTCATCTGAAGAGCTTCTTTTCCAGGCTGCTTCTGCCCTTCTGCGCTCTTGCTTCAGTAACGCCAGCTGGTTGTTGAACCAGCCGGAGTTATTTTTCCTGATCTGGGTCTTTCGTTTCGGCGCTATCAAGTCAGCTGACTGCAATAGTGCTGTGTTTATGGCCTCCAGTGCTTCTTCCGCTGTTTGGTGCGGCTGAATTGTGTTTATTTTTTCCCCTAACGTGGCCTTGAAGAGTTCCGAGTGGAGCTTCTTCTGACATCTGGTCCAGTGTGTTGTCACTGGATTTGATGTTTTTGTTAAGGGGGGGAATTCGGAAATAATGAATTTAATTGCATGGTGATCTGTCCATGGCAATGGTTCATTTTCCAAGATTTTTATTTCCAGGTCTTGTCTGAAAATAAGATCTGAAGCATGTGTGGGCCCACATACTAGTTGCTGAAGCCCTAATCCTTCCAGGTGGTCGATGCAGGCGTCGGCAATGGGGTCTTGCGGGGAGTTGGCCCAGAGGTTGAAGTCCCCGAGCAGCAAAAGATGTTTGCTGTTCAGGGTATAAGTGGAGACAAAGTCCATCAAAGATGGGAGCAGCTGCGACTTGGGGCCAGGTGGCCTATAGCAGAGTAGAATCCGGACGGTCTCCTGGCCGTTTACTTGCAGTTGAAGAATAAGGGTTTCCATGAATGGAAGAGGGTTTTGGAGGCTTGGTTTTGTGATCGCAAGACGCGTCTTATGGATCACTGCCAGTCCTCCTCCTCTTTGCCCTATTCTGTTTTCCGTTATAATACGGTAGTTTTCTGGCACCAATTCTCCTAGAATGGTGTTACAGTCGGCTGTGAGCCAGCTCTCTGTAATAAAGAGGCAGTCTAAGTCATTTTGCAATAAGAAATCATGGATTTCTAATCAGTGTTTTACTGCCGATCTAGTGTTGATCAAAGCACATGATATGTGCTTAGGCTGCGGTAAATGGCTGCGATTTCTGGCAGTCGATCGTCGATCGATCCTCAAAAGTCGCAGATTTCTTAGGGCTTTTTTGGTGGCGGCCGGCAGAATTGCGGCAAATCGACCCAGATCCCAAATGTTCTCCGCCAAGTATTGCCGATTAACCATGGCCGCCGTGGAACCAAGGGGCGCGGGGGGGGGGGGTGGATTCACAAGGATAACTGAATCCTCTGATCCTGGCTTGGTCCAGAGGAAGGCAAAAAAACCCTGACCACGCTGCGCCAATATGCTGTGGTAGGGAAAAAAATTCCTTCCTGACCCCTAAAGAGGCGATCGGGTTAAGCCCTGGATCAAGTTATAATGAATTTGAGAGGGATAGGGCAGGGTGGAGCAAGATGGCCGCCGACCTGGCAGCAGGATCCAGGCTGGGGGGTACCAGGCTGAGTGGCGCCTGGGGGGCTAAGAGAGATGATCGGAGGGCAAGGGGGCTCTACTGGGGTAGGGGGGGGGCTTTGTGGCCCGATTAATGAAGTAGTGCCGACTGTTGGGGGGTGGAGAGCGGCGCGCCGCTAGGCCGCGGATGAAGCCGTGGACTTTCCTGAGTCGCGGCTGCCGCGAAACTCCACCGATCGGCGCGGAGGAAAGAAAACACCGCGCCCGAGGGTAGCGGCGGTTAGTGGGGATGGCTGGCAGAAAGGACGCCCGAGCAGGGGTAGGGGTATGGGGGTGAGGAGAGGGGAAAAGCCGTGGGGACTGGGGGAAGCTACTGTGGCTTGTCCTGAGAAGGACGGCCGCCTGCAGCTCCCAAGGAGTGGCTTACCAGGTCAGGTGCACCGGGGGAAAGCCGTGGAAGTCCTGGAGGGGGGAGAGGAGTTTGACCGAGTGGCCAGTGGCAGGTGGATAGATGACAGGGAGGTGGAAATCCTGCCTGCCTGTCTGTGAGCTTCCCCACTACCACAAGCACAGTGGCTAAGTGGTTAGCGCTTCTACCGAACAACACTAAATGTTTACTTCAGTCTGTGCCCCAGACTTCCTGTCTGGTAAATTGGTTGTCCAATTTAAGTCCAAGTGAGTGGAAACAGATGGCTTGTCCACTGTACTTTAGACTTTTGGGGGGTCAGACAAGAAATATGCTGAGATGCATAGTGTCAATACAAATTGAACACAGTCACTGATGCTAACACACATCTTTATCCTTGCACTGCACAACAAGGAATGGTAGGTCCACTGTGTACCAATCCTTACATACCATGGCTGCAAAAAGTTTTATTTCTTCTAGTTTTCACCTGGTAATCCTACAAATACACACTCACTCCTCCACTTTATCTATTAAAGGTGCTATGGTTGCCCACCCAGGCTGGACTTTAAACATGTCTGCCTTTGCACATCGACATTACATGTGGGATAATTGGATTAGTAGTATTAAAGTGATTATATATATATATATTTTTTGTAAATAAACATATTATACTTGCATGCTCTGTGCAATGGAATTGCACAGAACAGCCCTGAACCTCCTCTTCTGAGGCCCTCCGCCAGCACTCCTGGCTCCTTCTCCCTTCCAAATGCCCCCACAGCAAGCCATTTGTTATGGGGGCACCTGTGCTGGTTCCACCACAAGCCATGCTGCCCGAGTCCACAGACACTGACAGCATGGCATGGCCCTGCTTCCTCGTCACACTATTTAAATGCAAAGCCTGTGAAAGCAGAGAGAACCGCTACAGATGAGTTAGGACTCTGACAGAAAAAGTCCGGTAGAGCCTACACATGGTTGGAATTTCCGACCAAAAGCTTTTCTTGTCAGAATTTTCGATCGTGTGTATGTGGCATTAGGCAGGGATCTCCAAACTATGGCCCTTCAGTTGTTCAGGAACTACAATTCCCATCATACTTAGTCATGTCTCATGAATGTCAGAGTTTTACATCATGCATCATGGGACGTGTAGTTCTGCAACAGCTGGAGGGCCATTGTTTGGAGATCCCTGCTCTAAGGCATGCAGTATAATGCAGTTTTATGAGTTACATAATTGTAACTCCAGGAAATGAAAAATGCTATTGCTTGTGTGTGAATACTTAACTATAACTGTTAAATTGCAACTCCAGCTTCACAGTTTTCTTCTTTTTTCACTGCTGCAGTCATACATATACACAAATTAGCAGCTTTAACCTCCCTTTTGGCAGCGTCTCTGGCAGTGGCGGTGCATCCATAGAGGGAGCAGGAGCACCGCCCCACCTCTCCTGCACCGCTCTATCATCAATAGATTCATGCATTGCATGAATCTATCTATTTTCGCCGTTATCGCCCCCTATTCAGTTGTCTGGCTTCCAAATTGTTAAACAGTGGGAGCAATGCTGTGCATTCGCTGTTTACAAAGTGTTGTGTTAGGGAAGTGAATAAATCGCTTCCCTAACACTGACCCGCCTCTCAGCCAATCAGGTGTTCAGGTCTTTTTACCCTGTAACCTGATTGGCTGAAGCGACAGGCGTTGTGATTGGACGCCTATCAGATATCCAATCATAGCAGAGACGGGAAGAGGATGGGAGAAGACATGGAGGACTCGGAGCGTGGAGGACAGGTATGTGCCGAGCAGGGGGACACACTGGCAGCAGTTGATGGGGCACAGTAGCGGCAAATGATGGGGCACACTAGTGGCAATTGATGGGGCACATTGGCAGAAATTGATGGGGCACACTGGCGGCAATTGATGGACACACTGGCAACAATTGATGGGGCACCCTAGCAATTGATGGGCAAACTGGCAGCAATTTATGGGGCAGACTGGCAGCAATTAAGGGGCACACTGGCAGAAATTTATGGGCACAGTGTTGGCAATTGATGGGCACAGTGGTGCCAATTGATGGGCACACTGGCAGCAATTAATGGGTACAGTAGATGCATTTGATGGCACAGTGGTGGCAATTTATGGGCACAGGGGCTGCGTTTGATGTTTTTTTTTAGTTTGCTTGCGCCCCCCCCCCAAAAAAAAAATTGAGCACCAGCTGCCACTGGTCTCTGGCCTACTTGAATAATGTATTTAGAGCACCTTCTGTCCTTACTGCCTCTCTGTCAACTGGGGGACAAAGAATATACCCACAAAGGTTGGAACTTCTGGATTGACGTACAGACAGGGAAGGACTGAAGCTGGACATCTCTACTGTGCTCTACTTAACATGTGTATCCCTGCAGTGCACATGTTCTGCTGTAGTTGTCCAACCCTCTGACTGCTGATTAAGAACTGAAGCTTTCCAATCAGCATGCACAGATAGTCTTTAACATGGAAGAAATGTTTTTAGACTAGGGATCTTTTCTTAGCCAGGGTTCTTAGGGTTGTCTCCCCATCTGCAGTCTGGGCTTTGAGCAGTGTAAAGCTGCCCATTGATAAATTGCAATTCAGCCAGTTCAGGCACATTTCGATCTATCTATGGCTGTCCCTGCTTGATAAAGTTGTTCTAATGATTGACTTCTGTTGAACAGGACTATAGGAAGCTTTTTTTGATTAGCCAAACTTCATTCAAAAAAAGTTTTAAAGATGGTCTGCCCTGGGTACCAAATGTCCTAGATATGCCACATTCCTTGGTCTTTTATTTAGATTGTTCTACAATGCATTGATCTGCCATGAGTTGTAAGTAGAATCATTTTTAGTAAGGTTCTCCAAAACCTAAATGTTATTTTAATTTTTCTTTTAGGGTAAGAAGGTTGAATTGAAGTAAAATAATAAAAGTGAGATATTTGTGTTGTGTATGAAAACAATATATGTCATGTTTGTTTCCTTTCTGATGCTCTATTTATCCTAAAACTGTCTCCTGTCCATTGATGTGTCAAAAACATGCAAATATGCAGAACATGCCTTTTAACTATAATACAGAGGAAAAATTGCGCCTGTCACAGTTAAATAATCAATTAGTACCGGTGTGGTCAGTTACTAACATAAAAATAAAAAATAGGGGGGAGGCGGCAGCTCTTGTGCCGAAACACAAGGGGAAATACAACAAAAACAAAGATTTAGAGCTGCGCCTTGTCACCCGGACTCGATACAATCAAAAAGAGTCCATATATCAGTCGTGTGGAGATAAACAATCCTTCAAACATGAGAGAAGTAGTAGGTTGGCTCCAAGACAAATCTCCGCTGGTCTTTAATCAGGATGGACATATAATAAACACCACTATGCTCGAACTTGGCTTTTCAATGTGGCCCACCACCAGAAGTATAAGCAGCTTACCAGAGGAACGGCCTTTAGAGAACCAGGACGAATCCCAAATCCTAGGGCAGTGTTTACACCGGGGCTCCACTCAGCAACTCCACCAATTAGATCATATGTAAATGATAAATAGAGGCAGACATAGCGTAATCCCGCTGGGACATTTATTTAAAATAGTAAAAACCAGAATACTCACATGGGAGATGAGTTAGACAGGCATATAAAATACAAAGTTGCCGGCCGGCAAACAGATCAGCAAGGACCCTCCTCCAGAGCGTAATGACGTCACCGCACGTCTACCCAGACGCGTTTCGTCGTAGGACGTTGTCAATGGGATAGGGCGTTGCGGTGAGTCAACACTTAAATAGGCCTGGACTTCCCCGTGAGGTGTAGATCCAGAGCTGCAGACGCCATCTTGGAAAGGGGCAAGATGCCAGTGCTTGACCCAATCCAAAACTGTTGCTAATATAAAAAACTTAAAAGACATTTCCTAAGGGATACAGCAGGCAAAGTCCTTATCTTGTAATCCCACAGGAGAAAAAAAAAAGAAAAAAAGAAGAAGCAGAAAAAACTTTACTTTGATGTCATAGATACATGAAATAGATAGCAAATGCCTACCACATCATTAATAAATAGGTTGGCCAGACTTGGGGCATACTTAGCCCCCATGGCCACTCCCGTATCTTGACGATAGAAACTCCCTTCAAACCAAAAATAGTTCGAGGCGGCAGCAAATCTAATGGGGGCTGCAAGTTAAACAAATAGAGTTCATCATGTCCTTACTTAGATTTGCTGCCGCCTAGAACTATTTTTGGTTTGAAGGGAGTTTCTATCGTCAAGATACGGGAGTGGCCATGGGGGCTAAATATGCCCCAAGTCTGGCCAACCTATTTATGGCTAAGTGGGAGGAGGATGTCATCCTGTCTAACCATATGCCCTACGTTACCTTGTGGGCTAGGTATATTGATGACATCCTCCTCCTATGGGCTGGTGATTACCAGGAATTAACATCTTTCATGGCCTCTCTAAACAGGAATGATAGAGGTATAGCCCTTAAGTTTGAGGCTAGCCAGACAGAGGTTCATTATCTAGATCTGAACATCAAAATAGTAGGGGATAGGTTTACTACCTCAACCTTTTTCAAGGAGACAGATAGAAACTCCTTTATACCCACCGACAGCTGCCATTATAGACCGTGGATCACTGGGGTTCCCAAGAGCCAGTACCTAAGGCTTAGGAGGAACTGTAGTGATACTACAGACTTCAGAAATCAAGCCCAGATTCTGACAGGGAGATTTCTAGAAAAGGGCTATCTTGCAGAAACTCTGAAAGTAACTATGGAAGAAGTGCTTAATACTGACAGAGAAAGCCTCCTGGCAGACAAGGCCCTGGTACAGGGCGACCAATTCCCATTGGGGGTGCCTTTTGTTACCACATACTCGGTACAACATAAAAGCATTAAGCAACTCATCAAAAAGCATTGGCATCTAGAATTGAATGACAATGTCGTGAAAGATGTTCTCCCAGATAACCCAAGAGTCATCTTTAGGGGAGCTCAACCCCTTAGGACCCAGGTAGTGATCAATACCCTAAATCCCCCCACAGGGAGTAGGGGTTTCTTTGACCAACTAACAGGGTATTATAGATGTAAGAAATGCAGGGTATGTGCCTTGAATTCCTGTCAAGATAGGCGGATTACTAATTTTGTCTCTACGGTGACAGGTCAGGAACATACCATAAAACCATGCATTACGTGTACGTCCACAAGAGTCGTCTATATGTTGCAGTGCCCTTGTGGCCTGCAATATGTGGGACGGACCAAACGGGCCTTACAGGTCCGCATTAATGAACACATAACCAATATCATAAGTGGATTCAGAAACCATTCGGTTTCGAAACACTACCTCCTCAAACACAATAAAGATCCATCAAAAACTTTGTTTGTGGGGATAGATAAATTCAAACCCAATTGGAGGGGGAGTCATCTAGTAAGGACCATTTCAAGAATGGAAATGAGTTGGATATACCGTTTAAAATGCTATACACCATATGGGTTAAACATCGAAACTGACGTTAACGCGTTTATTAATAATGCTTGATATTGTACTGGAACTCAGCGTGGGGTGTGGTCGTATGTACTGCTGACGCCAAGGGAATGAGAGCCTGTTTGAATAGTCTCTGGGTCAGGAGATTGTCTCTTCTGGGCCATTTATACAAAATCATTTTTTCTTTGGGTCTACCAGTTTAACAGTTTCCACACCTGTTCAGAATCATTGTATTTGATTACATAAAAAAAATTTTTTTTCCCCTTCCCCTAATTTTTCCCTATACCTTCTAATGGTGAGCCCGGTATAATGAACACTAGGCATAATAAATTGTTTGCACTTAGGGAATCACTATTTTTTTTAAACATTTTCCACACCTTATTTTTAACATTTCCCACACTTGTTTGAGAAAATGTTAGTAATTAAAATTAAAAATTAGTACTAAATCCTCTTTTTCGAGGATTATGTTTTTTAATTTTATTAGAGGCTCATTTACAACGAGTCCTCTTAATAAATATTTTTTCTAAGCACCAACACTTCACTAGTATATATTATTTGGTGTTCACATTTGCACAGTAGTGTCTAATCGAAACTACGATGCATGGTCACTTAAATGTGACTATACATAGACTTTCAATCAAAACCCCGAGGGTTTATAATCACATTAATACCAATGTCTAGTTTTCTTGCACTCCTGCTCACTGTAGGTATAATGTTCACCCAAGTTGGGAGACTCTTGGGCTCATATCCCCTTTTATTTTGTATTTTCACTTTTAAAGTTTTTTTCCCTTATATTCCATCAAATACGCTTGATCGGCAGCTATCGATCATTATCAGTATCATATGGTTTAGGTCAGGCCAAGTCATAATTATCAGTCTTGGCTGGCTTCCTTCCGTTGTCCTCTTCCTTTTTTCCAATGCGATGACATCGCTGTATTTCTTTAAAAGATCCACTAGATGTCGCCGCAACGAGGAATAGGTATAGACAATGTGAATGATGTGGTAGGCACTTGCTATCTATTTCATGTATCTATGACATCAAAGTAAAGTTTTTTCTGCTTCTTCTTTTTCTCCTGTGGGATTACAAGATAAGGACTTTGCCTGCTGTATCCCTTAGGAAATGTCTTTTAAGTTTTTTATATTAGCAACAGTTTTGGATTGGGTCAAGCACTGGCATCTTGCCCCTTTCCAAGATGGCGTCTGCAGCTCTGGATCTACACCTCACGGGGAAGTCCAGGCCTATTTAAGTGTTGACTCACCGCAACGCCCTATCCCATTGACAACGTCCTACGACGAAACGCGTCTGGGTAGACGTGCGGTGACGTCATTACGCTCTGGAGGAGGGTCCTTGCTGATCTGTTTGCCGGCCGGCAACTTTGTATTTTATATGCCTGTCTAACTCATCTCCCATGTGAGTATTCTGGTTTTTACTATTTTAAATAAATGTCCCAGCGGGATTACGCTATGTCTGCCTCTATTTATCATTTACATATGATCTAATTGGTGGAGTTGCTGAGTGGAGCCCCGGTGTAAACACTGCCCTAGGATTTGGGATTCGTCCTGGTTCTCTAAAGGCCGCGGCTGGGTCACAGCCGACTGTTGATTACAGCCATTCCTCTGGTAAGCTGCTTATACTTCTGGTGGTGGGCCACATTGAAAAGCCAAGTTCGAGCACAGTGGTGTTTATTATATGTCCATCCTGATTAAAGACCAGCGGAGATTTGTCTTGGAGCCAACCTACTACTTCTCTCATGTTTGAAGGATTGTTTATCTCCACACGACTGATATATGGACTCTTTTTGATTGTATCGAGTCCGGGTGACAAGGCGCAGCTCTAAATCTTTGTTTTTGATGCCTTTTAACTATACTCTTCCAAGAAAATCATATAAAGTATAACCAAGTTCCCTTTCACACTAATACAACTTGTCTCACGATTTTGTACTGCAAAATCATATGAAAAGTCATTCTCCATGATTTTCAATAAACACCATTCATACTGGCACGACCTTAAGTAGTGCGGACTTCAAAGTAGTCCCTGCGTACCTAAATTATATAGACACGATTTCAGTACAACTTTGTAAGCACAAGCTGTAAGCACAAGCAGCTTTTTGACCCTTGTCCCACCCAATCCTTTCAGCATTGTAGCCCCTCTCAAGCACATTTTTCCATCACACATTCACTTCCTGGGTATTCCTTAAGGAATAATGTGCTCCAAACAGGTAAAAAAAAAAAAAAAGGACGCAAGTGCCCAGCTATTTATGATTTGTGTGACCCAAACTACAAAGACAAGATGAACTACAAAGACAATATCCCACTGACCACCAATGAAGGGGACATTCTTCCCACTGACCACCAATGAAAGTAACATCCTTCCCAAGGAATTGCCTCACACCATGTATGTTTTTATTGGTTAATGCCAAAGTTGTGGCAAAGTCAAAGTTGTACTGATCCCAAATCGCATCAAAATTGCGGTAAAATCGCAGCAAAATTGCTTGACTTTGAAGTCGTATAAGTGTAAAAGGTGCCTTAGGGCAAAACTTTTTTTTTGGATAGAGTGGAGGGTGATAAAGACACCTGTCAAGTTTTAATTGCGGTCTGTGCCCCCATTAGGGAGATTCATCCTCTCTATTTGTCCTGTTTACCATTATCATTGAAAGTGAAAATAAAATAAAATAAAATCCCACATTTTGGGTTGTTTCCAGAAAAGTAAAAGGGAAAGTCTTCCTATGGGTTCTGGTGAGCTGGGTGGAAGAAGGAGGGAGCCAAAGGGATTCCCCTAATATTTAGAGTTTTTCTATCACTTCCTGTTTTGACTATAAGACGGCAAGTAAAGATAAATCTCCGCAATAAGACACAGATGGTAGATAAAAATAGGACAGGGGTTAAACTCCATCCAAAAATTAAAAGATTTGCCTATAGTTCTACTTTAACCTTTTCGCCGTCAGGTCCATACATCAGGGGTGTATTACACACAATCGGGTGGCTGCAGCCACTGGGAATGTGTTTGAAACTGACAGGCAGCTGAGAGCATTCGAGCGGCAGCACTGGCGCCCGATCGTTCTCACACAACCCTGTGTCCCTGGCTAGCTCAGCTGGGAAATAATGTTTTGCAACGCGATCTGCATTGCAAAACTTTTAGTGGTGTAAGGGGGAGACATGCGGGGTCTTTTAGATATCTTAATAAAAAGAACCTGTCTCCAAAAAGTGTGACGTTTTCATGCGTAGGCGCCCCGATGCAGGCGTTTAGGTTTATGCGTGTGTATATGTGGGGGTGGGGGGCCTCAAAAAAATTGTGGGATGGATTTTATATGCTTGGGTGTAACTTGATTTTTTTTTTTTACTTAATTTTTTTTCATCACATAAGGAAAATGCAAATGCATGCATCCGAGCACCTGACATACGAGTTGACGTACATGCCGTGAGTGCAATAATTCGAAAACAAGACCCCCTCCATAACACTAAACTGATACTTGTAGGGGGTTTTTGAAGCGCTGCCTATAGAAAATATAGGGTACTTTAGTTTGACGCCATTTCATGGGCACACAAAAATTTAGGTATAGGCATGTTTGGTATCCATTTACTTGGTGCAACCTCATCTTTTATATTTTAACAAAAATGTGTGTAATTTATTGCGTTTCTTTGCCCTAAAATTAACGTAACCTTTGCGGTAATATTGCGGGACATTAAAAATTGTAACGACCACTATTTTATTCTCTAGGGCAGGGGCCTCCAAACTTTTTAAACAAAGGGCCAGTTTACTGTCCTTAAGACTTTAGGGGGGGCAGGACTGTGGTCACTGGGAGTGGAAACGGTCCAAAGGCAGTGGGGAAAAACAATGCCCTATCGTTGGTGTCAGCAGGAGGAATGTGTCATCATTGGTGTCATTGGTCCCCGTTGGTAATGGTATTGGGAGGAATTGTGCCCCATTATTGGCGTCATTGGGAGGAATTGTGCCCCTTCATTGGTGTCAGTGAGGGGAAATTACACCCCATTGTTGGTATCAGTGGATGAAAAAGTGCCCCACGGGCCTGATAAAAGCAAACAAAGGGCCACATCTGGCCCCCGGGCCGCAGTTTGGAGACCTCTGCTCTAGGGTATCTGCTTTCAAAAAATACATAATATTTGTGGGTTTTGTGTAATATTCAGGCCTAAAATTATTTTTTAAACACGTGTGCAAAAAACCCCCCCCCATAAAAAACAGCTCTGGCAGCAAAAGAGTTAAATGGTGTACTCTTCTAAAATATGCATGCAATAACAGGAAAATATTTTGCCCAGGAAAGAACTCACTCTGGTAGAGAAATGTTTATTTCCTAAGGAAGAAATTCCCATATTATAGTAATTGCTAAACAATGTAAAAACAGCTTGCGATCAGAGAGAACGAATAAATGTGCACTTCATTGCAAATGAAGGAAATACATATTTTTTTATTTTAAAAGGGGAATAAAATAAATTATATTAATCTATTTCGCAGTCCGCTTCAGAAGCCTTAAATGCCTTTCAGCTAATAACAATATTAAAGGCCTAACCAACCCATTAACATTTCAACAGACGTGCATTCATAAGTGAACATTATACAGGGGGACAGACTGAAGTACATGATGTCCTCATTTGCATGCTTTACACATAATCAATTGCATCTGCAATGCTTCAAACTGCATTATCTTCAGTTGTCCCGCAGGAGCTACAGCAAACTCAATGTACTGTAGCTTTCCCTAACTTTACCATGCTTGAAAACTGGAAGAAGCCACAGCATTCCCTTGTAACAAAACTGCCTACTTATATTAAAGTGGACTTTCCATGAAAATGCCCCTTTTCCCCCTCCAAAGTTAAATCGCCTGCAAAGGCAATTTAATAAATTAAGCTGTATATATATATATATATATATATATATATATATACACACACACACACACACACAGTATGTAAATATTTTCTTATATCTTTTCATGTGACAAAACTGAAGAAATGACACTTTGCTACAATGAAACGTAGTGAGTGTGTGTGCTTGTATAACAGTGTAAATTTTCTGTCCCCTCAAAATAACTCAACACACAGCCATTGATGTCTAAACCTCTGGCAACAAAAGTGAGCACACCCCTAAGTGAAAATGTCCAAATTGGGCCCAAAGTGTCAATATTTTGTGTGGCCACAATTATTTTCCAGCACTGCCTAAACCCTCTTGGACGTGAAGTTCACCAGAGCTTCACAGGTTGCCACTGGAGTCCTCTTCCACTTCTCCTTGACGACATTATGAAGCTGGTGGATGTTGGAGACCTTGCGCTCCTCCACCTTCCATTTGAAGATGCCCCACAAATGCTTAATAGGGTTTAGGTCTGGAGACATGCTTGGCCAGTCAATCACCTTTACCCTCAGCTTCTTTAGCAAGACAGTGGTCGTCTTGAAGGTGTATTTGGGGTTGTTATGTTGGAATACTGCCCTGTAGCTCCACAGTGCCAGCAGCACTCATGCACCCCCAGGCCATGACACTCCCACCACCATGCTTGACTGAAGGCAAGACACACTTGTCTTTGTACTCCTCACCTGGTTGCCTTCTCACACACTTGACATCATCTGAACCAAATATGTTTATATTGGTCTCATTGGCTCACAGGATATGGTTCCAGTAATCCATGTCCTTAGTCTGCTTGTCTTCAGCAAACTGTTTGTGGGCTTTCTTTTGCATCATCTTTAGAAGAGACTTCCTTCTGGGACGACAGCCATGCAGACCAATTTGATGCATAGTGCGGCGTATGGTCTGAGCACTGACAGGCTGACCCCCACTCCTTCAACCTCTGCAGCAATGCCGACAGCACTAATACATCTATTTTCCAAAGACAACCTCTAGATATGATGCTAAGCACGTGTGCACTCAACTTCTTTGGTCGACCATGGTGAGGCCTGTTCTGAGTGGAACCTGTCCAGTTAAACCGCTGTATAGTTTTGGCCACTATGCTGCAGCTCAGTTTCAGGGTCTTGGCAAACTTCTTATAGCCTAGACCATCTTTATGTAGAGCAACAATTCTCTTTTTTAGATCCTCAGAGAGTTCTTTGCCATGAGGCTCCATGTTGCACTTCCAGTGACCAGTATGAGAGCGAGAACACCAAATTTAACATTCCTGCTCCCCATTCACACCTGAGACCTTGTAACACTAATGCAACATATGACACCAGGGAGGGAAAATGGCTAATTGGGCCTAATTTGGACATTTTCACTTAGAAGTGTCCTCACTTTTGTTGCCAGCGGTTTAGACATTAATGGCTGTATGTTGAGTTATTTTGAGGGGACAGCAAATTTACACTGTTATACAAGCTGTACACTCACTACTTTACATTGTAGCAAAGTGTAATTTCTTCAGCATGTCGCATGAAGAGATAATAAAATTAGGGATATCCCGATACCACTTTTTTAGGACCGAGTAGAAGTACCGATACTTTTTTTCATGTACTCGCCGATACCGATTACCGACTTTTTTTTAAATGCAGCCTTGTGTCCCCAAATGCATCCTTGTGTCCCCAAATGCAGCCATGTCCCTTAATTCAGCCATGTCCCTAAATTCAGTCATGTCCCTAAATTCAGCCATGTCCCTAAATTCAGCCATGTCCCTAATGCAGCCTTGTGTCCCCCAAGACAAAGCCAAACCCCCCCCCCCCGCCGCTGCCGACATCTAGTTACTATGCGCTGGGGGAACACAACAGCTGTCATTTGCATTTGAATAGCTGTGTTCCCCCGCCGCGCCGTCATGTATAGCCCCTCCCCGTTGCCCAGAAACTTTGATAGACAGGTCACCCGTCGGCAAGGGGGAGGGGCTATACATGTCGGCACGGCGGGGAAACACAGCTATTCAAATGCAAATGACAGCTGTTGTATTCCCCCAGCGCATAGTAACTAGATGTTGGCAGCGGCGGGGGGAGGGGGGGATTGACTTGGCTTTGTCTAAGGCGGCAGCAGCTCTCCTCTCCCCCATACAAGGACTGCTCTGCTCCGCTCTCCGCCCCCTCTCCACCCGCACTTGAAAAAAAAAGTATTCTACCAGGCATCGGGAGTATTTGCGCGAGTACAAGTACTCGCGCAAATACTCGGTATAGGGACAACCCTAAATAAAATATTTACAAAAGTTTGAGGGGTGTACTCATTTTTGTGGGATACTGTATGGGGATATAGATAGATATATATATTGTAAGGGGTTAGCTCGGTAGCGGGGGGGGGGGGATGTGACCCCCCTTGGGTGGGTTCACTACACACTGAACTATACAGAGAGGCAGCCCGAAATAAGTTGAAAACAAAGATTTTGGTTCATTCTTCAATATTGCTGGAAACAAGTGCAAGCATCCAAACAGCATAAACAAAACAAAACATAAAATAAACCCTGGCCACTTGGGGTGTCTACCTTCACCACACAGGAACCTACCTATGGAGTCTGGCACAGCCTACTGTTGGGCAGACACTGCTGGTCATACAGCAGAAAAACAATAGTCTTTTTGATTTTTATCACACAGAAAAATCAACAATCACCTCACCTCTTCAGAAGTCTTTTGGCTCACTGCTCTCCTTAACTCAAAAAGCCCCAGGATGCAGCAACCAGTAGTCATCCTCTGGATGACTTAAAGAGGCCTTAATTGCCTCATACTGAACAGCTGAAGTTTTCCAACACCCTAAACCTTTCTGGTGTATTGTCTAAACAAGGCAGACATGTATCTCTCGTCTGTGACAACACCCACAGATTTACCTGACTTCCTGTCACTATATATATATATATATATATATATATATATATATATATATATATATATTGTAACAGTAAGAGCTACTGTCACGTTGAAGTGGACACAGAGTCTGCATTTAGCCAATATGCAGAGCTGCAGAGCATAAATTTAAAAACAGAGAAAACTGCGCTGGCAGTTTTCTCATATTTTTCCTATTACTTCATGGGGCTCTATGGCTTGGAGATCCTTCAGAGATCTGGGTGGGACTGGGTCTCCAACCTGTGTCCAGGTTTTTAAGATAGCCTGGAAGCTGCCTTCCCAGATGCAGACAGCTCATTAAAGGAATGGCTGGGGAGAGCAGATGGAGAGGAAGGTGGAGTTGGAGCAGTGGCTGCTGGTGAGTGTCTCTGTGTGAGGACAAACGCTGTGTGCGTTGAAGGGCTTCAAAGCTGTGTGCGCCCAAGAAGCCTAAAGCTGTGTGCATTAAGGGACTTCAAGCTGTGTGCGTTTAAGAAGCCCAAAACTTGTGCATCCAGGACTGTGGGTCTGGAGGAGCTTATGGTTTGAGGAACCAGTACTTATAACAGCAGTGCTGTTGAAGAGTAGCCAGGTGGGCTGGTATTTTCATTTATTTTTGGATAACGTTTAAACCCCTGTGTGGGATTCCTGAATGGACTTTTGTTTATTTTTTCTCCTTTAATAAACGTGGGCTACCAGGCCCTTAACATCATATGCCTGTTTGGTGTTGACTCACTGCAAAAAAAGCATTTGCCACAAGAGTTAATTACCCCAAACGTTTACAATATATATATATATATATATATATATATATATATATATATATATATATATATATATATATATAAATTACCTTGGTCCTGCTTGCCCTTACATTGGGACATTTCTGCACACAATATCATCATTTATTAGCCAGACCATAGCTATGCAAATTAGGTGAACTGCACTTTTGCTTAAACAGATATACAACATTCATAAAAGGCCTTTTTGTAACTTATTTCTTTAAAAAGCTAATTTTTTTTAACCTGTTAAATTCAGATGTAGCTTGAACATTCTACATAAGTTACGTGTGCAAAACTCCTCCAAATGTTCTGCTTCTGGCTTGTGTAATTTTCTTGCCGTTTTTCTCAAAAATTTACACTGACATACAAGTCACATTAAAAAAACTAAAACTAAAATAGAGGTTTAAATTTCGGTCATACTTTATATTTTTTTAAGCCTCATCCACACCTAAAGGGATGCAGATGCTGCGTTTCCAATTACAAAACAGTAGGTGACGAATAACCCTACCACTCAGCAATTAGTTTTAAAGACATGACAAGACAGGTATGAAATTACTTTAAAGAGGTTGTAAAGGTTTGTTTTTTATTTGCTAAATAGGTTCCTTTAAGCTAGTGTATTGTTGGTTCACTTACCCTTTCCTTCCATTTCCCTTCTAAATGTTTTTTTTCTTTGTCTGAATTGGTCAGACTAACCCCCAGCCAGAATGGCTCAGATACTGGGGGCAAGCTAACCGAGGAGGAACAGGAAGTGAGAAATTCAGACTAGCTTAAAGGAACCTATTTAGAAAACCAAAAACAAACCTTTACAACCCCTTTAGGATAGAAAAGGGTTCTCTAATATTTATGAAAGGTAGCCATACATTTTTGTATATCTTTTGTAATAAAATCTATGTATTTTTGATAGTCCCGCCTTGCCCCAAAAGTCCGTCCACTGAATTACTGCTCTTTGAGTAATTTTTTCTTGTAGCTATAAATATGTCAAGTTACATGCCTAAGAAATGCTATTATTATCATCGGACTCCAGCTCTCTCTTTAAATCTTTTCTCCACTTATCTCTCAAACTTCACTCTTCCAACTTGGCACTCAACTACAACTCTATGTACCTGTTAACTGTTATTATTTAACTTTCCACTTGTCAATCTTTTCTTATTCCCTAACCTCGATTTCCCCACAGTCCAGCCCCATTCTTACTTTTAGTTTGGCCACTTCTGTTGCCAACGCTGCAGTTAGTCATTTATAAGAGATTATTCACAATACACATTTCATAGATACATCTGAACTCTAAGACCCCTTTCACACTGGAGGCGGTTTAAAAAAAAAAAAACATTGCAATTTAAATTCTTCATTGATGCCATTCGGCTGCATAATATTTACCATAATTTACAAATCTATACAGCCCCTCAAACTAACTCAGAGAGAACTTTAAAGTACCCATTTCTATTAGATAAACATTTACCATTTTCTATACAATCTCAAAATGAACACATTTACAGTATATATGCCCATTACTGGGACTTTAGTTAGACATGTTTATTTTGCTTGAAAAGTATTACAACTGCGACCCAACTGATCCTTCAAGATCTGTGCACAACTTACTACCAGTGAGGGAGAAGGACTACTATGACCTTCAAATTTTCATCTATAATCAACTAATGTGCTGTGTAAAATGTGTGACCTTAAAGGGGTTGTAATGGTAAAAAATGTTTTCCCTAAATAGCTTCCTTTACCTTAGTGCAGTCCTCCTTCACTTACCTCATCCTTCCATTTTGCTTTTAAATGTCCTTATTTCTTCTGAGAAATCCTCACTTCCTGTTCTTCTGTCTGTAACTACACACCATAATGTGAGGCTTTCTCCCTGGTGTGGAGAAAGCCTCTTGAGGGGGTAGGGGGCGAGCAGGCAAGTCAGGACACTCTCTACTTTGCAGATAGAGAAAGGAGCTGTGTGTTAGTGGGCATTCTGACACTCCTGCTCGCCCCCTTTAAGAGGCTTTCTCCACACCAGGGAGTAAACCTTGCATTACTGTGTGTAGTTACAGACAGAAGAACAAGAAGTGAGGATTTCTCAGAAGAAATATAGACAAAAAGCAAAAGCAAAATGGAAGGATAAGGTAAGTGAAGGAGGACTGCACTAAGGTAAAGGAAGCCATTTAGGGATTTTTTTTTTACCTTTACAATCCCTTGAATAAAAATGATCCAGACACAAATGCTTTATATTTAGGACATTTAAAAAAAAAAAAAACATGTCACTAAATGGAGGCCCTATATATGCTAAAAAGAGTGTTAAAATAAACAAGATATACAGTACAGACAAAGAGTTTGGACACACCTTCTCATTCAAAGAGTTTCCTTTATTTTCATGACTATGAAAATTGTAGAGTCACACTGAAGGCATCAAAACTATGAATTAACACATGTGGAATTATATACATAACAAAAAAGTGTAAAACAACTGAAAATATATGTCATATTCTAGGTTCTTCAAAGTAGCCACCTTTTGCAGCAGACACATCTCTAGAACAACTGTTAAGAGGAGACTGTGTGAATCAGGCCTTCATGGTAGAATATCTGCTAGGAAACCACTGCTAAAGAAGGGCAACAAGCAGAAGAGACTTGTTTGGGCTAAAGAACACAAGGAATGGACATTAGACCAGTGGAAATCTGTGCTTTGGTCTGATGAGTCCAAACTTGAGATCTTTGGTTCCAACCACCGTGTCTTTGTGAGATGCAGAAAAGGTGAACGGATGGACTCTACATGCCTGGTTCCCACCGTGAAGCATGGAGGAGGAGGTGTGATGGTGTAGGGGTGCTTTGCTGGTGACATTGTTGGGGATTTATTCAAAATGTAAGGCATACTGAACCAGCATGGCTACTACAGCATCTTGCAGCGGCATGCTATTCCAACCGGTTTGCGTTTAGTTGGACCATCATTTATTTTTCAACAGAACAATGACCCCAAACACACCTCCAGGCTGTGTAAGGGCTATTTGACCAAGAAGGAGAGTGATGGGGTGCTGCGCCAGATGACCTGGCCTCCACAGTCACCGGACCTGAACCCAATCGAGGTGGTTTGGGGTGAGCTGGACCGCAGAGTGAAGGCAAAAGGGCCAACAAGTGCTAAGCATCTCTGGGAACTCCTTTAAGACTGTTGGAAGACCATTTCAGGTGACTACCTCTTAAAGCTCATTAAGAGAATGCCATGAGTGTGCAAAGCAGTAAATCAAAGCAAAAGATGGCTACTTTGAAGAACCTAGAATATGACATATTTTCAGTTGTTTCACAATTTTTTGTTATGTATATAATTCCACATGTGTTAATTCATAGTTTTGATGCCTTCAGTGTGAATCTATAATTTTCAAAGTCATGAAAATAAAGAAAACTCTTTGAATGAGAAGGTGTGTCCAAACTTTTGGTCTGTACTATATATATATATATATATATATATATATATATATATATACACACACACACAGGCATACCCCACTTTTAAGTACACAATGGGACCAGAGCATGTATGTAAAACGAAAATGTACTTAAAGTGAAACAATACCTTTTTTTCACTTCTAGGGTGTAGTGGGGGGTCAGGGACTGTAGTGGGAGTGTCAGGAGCTGTAGTTGAGGTCTCAGGGGCTGTAGTGGAGGTGTCAGGGGCACTCTGGAACAGGGCAGGCTATGCTCACGGAGCTTGAGCTCCTTCTACCACAGCTATAAAATGTCTGTATAGTACTTGTAAGGCACTTTACATACTTTACATACACTCGCGGGTATGTCCTTACTCGCGAGTGTATGTAAAGTGAGTGTACTTAAAGCGGGGTATGCCTATATATATATATATATATATATATATATATATATATATATATATATTGTGACAGGAAGTCAGGTAAATCTATGTGTGTTGTCCCAGATGGAAGATACTTTTCTGCCTTGTGTAGACAATACACCAATTACTATTGGGCGTCCGCTGTAGAAATGGCCAGAGAGGTTTGGGGAGTTAGAAGCCTTCAGCTGTTCAAAATGAAGCAATTAAAGCCCCTATAAATAAAGCCTAATGGCCCATACACACGATCCGAATATCGGCCGATGGATCGTACGACTTTTTTCGCTTAATAATCGCAAGTAAAATAAAATAGGTTATTAAACTCACAAAAATTCTCGTACGACAGAAAAAAAGATCAGAAGTGATGTCACGTGTTGTAATGTATTTGTATTGTATTGTCGGACAACGGCTGTACTGACTAAACGAAAATCGTACGATCTGACATCGTACAAGGAAAATTTTCGCGTGGTCGTGATCGGCTCTCGAAAGTAGTGTACACACGATCCGAAAATCGTACGATCCATCATCGGATGATCGTTTTCGTCCGATATTCGGTTCGTGTGTTTGGGCCATAAGGATAACGACTGATTGCTGGATCCTGGGGCTTTGTAAAGTGAAGGAGCAGTCAGAAGCACTTCTGAAGAGGTAAGGTGCTGATGGATATTTCTGTGTAAGAAATATCAAAGAGACTTTTTTTGTTGTTTTCTGCTGTAGGACCAGCAGTAGGCTGTGCCAGACTCAATAGGGAGGGAGAGAGAAATAAAATAAAAAGAGAGAGAGAGAGAGAGAGAGAGAGAAAAAAAAGAGAGAGAGAGAGAGAGAGAAATAAAAAAAAGAGAGAGAGAGAAATAAAAAAAGAGAGAGAGAGAGAAATAAAAAAAAGAGAGAGAGAGAGAAATAAAAATAAAAGAGAGAGAGAGAGAAATAAAAATAAAAGAGAGAGAGAGAGAGAGAAATAAAAAGAGAGAGAGAGAAATAAAAAGAGAGAGAGAGAGAGAGAGAAATAAAAAAAAAAGAGAGAGAGAGAGAGAAATAAAAATAAAAAAGAGAGAGAGAGAGAGAAATAAAAAAAGAGAGAGAGAGAAATAAAAAGAGAGAGAGAGAGAGAAAAAAAAAGAGAGAGAGAGAGAGAAATAAAAAAAAAGGAGAGAGAGAGAAATAAATATATATATAGAGAGAGAAATAAAAAAAGAGAGAGAGAGAGAGAGAAATAAAAAAAGAGAGAGAGAGAGAGAGAGAGAGAGAGAGAGATCTTGACTGGTTTGTCTCAATATACTGTCAGGCCTTGTACACACGACGGGAAATATCCGCTGTAAACGGTCCCCGGACCGTTTACAGCGTATATTTGCGCCGGGATGTTTTGATCCGATGGCTGTACACACCATCGGATCAAATTCCCCGCCGGCGGATAGCGCGGTGACGCGGCGGTGACGTTGACGCCGCCACGTGACCGCCACGTCACCGCACCAGGAAGTAAACACTTCCGCGCGCATGCGTCGGATCCATTCACAGGATACGACGCATGTGCGGCAAGATATGTCCGCTGGTTTGCCGTACTAACCAGCGGACATATCTGCCAGCCAGCTATCCGGCGGAAATATTTCAAAGCATGCTTTGGAATTTTTCCGCCGGATGAATCCAGCAAAAAGCGTCCGTTTGCCCCTACACACGAGGGGATTTTTCCGCTGAAATGGTCCGTCGGACCATCTTCAGCGGATTTATTCCCTCGTGTGTACAAGGCCTCAGAGTAACAAAAACAATGACATCTTTATGACAGTCATCCTTATTTTCACAGATATAGCAAAATAGCAAGCTCAGAGTTGCTCTTTGTCAGTGCTTACACAGGGCTAAAACCCTTACCTTCCAACATACCAATGCATGGGCCTAGTGATTGTCCATTTAAGGCTGCAAACAATCTGTCAGGCTAATGCAGTCACTAGAAGGTGGCATCCAATCAAGAAAAGCTTTCCTTTGACACTCCAAAACATCACATGTGATAAAAAATAAAAAAAATAAAGGAATCCTCTCCTGAAGTAATTATGATGACCTTTTTCTGATTTCTGGATGTCATGCTAATCTAGTGGCTTCACTGGCTCACAAGAGGACAAAACCTGATTTGAGATGCATTGATCATGCTATATTATATGATGCTTTTAAACAGTTAAACCACTTAACCGGTTCCTGACCGGCTCGTGTACATATGCGGGGCAGAATGGCTCCCATGTATGCCCTCTGGCAGCTGTTAAAGGAACCCCTTACCTGTACGGGTTATTTAACAGCCACCGGAGGGCAAGCACGCACCGCCAAAGGGATGCGCGCACACCCACTGCACATCGCCATTTGGCTTTGGGATTATGAAGAGATTCGAGTAAAACCCTAGGTCCTCTTCCTGAACCGGTACTTCTACAATTACCACTTGAAGTAAGAGTCTGTCCAAGGCCATTAGGAGAGAATCTATTTCCGGGGTCGCTTGGCAGATTTAACATAAGGAAGCGAGAAGGGGGAAATCTTTGAAACTCCAGCTGATAACCGCGAGAGACAGTGGAGAGAACCCATCTGTCGAATACCCTCCCTTCCCAAGCTGCTGAGAAAAAACTGGAGCCTGCCCCCCACTCGAGAGAGTGGGGGCGTTGCTTCATAAAGCAGCTTTTGGGGCAGGCTTGCCCAGCTTGCGGATCCAGGGTCTTTTGTTACCCTGTGCCTGTCCCTGCGGGTTGATTCCCATGCCTGGACGATTTGGAGGCCGTCAATAATGCCTGAAGGCAGAGGGGCCTGAAGCCGGACACTTGGGAGGGGGGCCCTGAAACTTCTTTCTAACTGGTAACAGGGTACTTTTCCCACTTGAGATCTTCTGTATATATTTATCCATATCCTCACCAAACAAACTTTCGCCATTAAAGGGAAACCCAGCAAGAAGTTTCTTGCAAGGGGTTTCAGCAGACCAATTCTTCAGCCACAGGAGCCTTTACATGTGTACTAAAAACAACAAGAGACGAGACGCCTGCTGGATGGAGTCTTTGACGGCATCCACAGCAAAGCACAAAGCCCTTGGTAGGTCAGCCAATACCTGAGCCTGCTGGGCAGGAAGATCCTTTAAGACCTGTTTTGTCTGGTCTTTTAGAGCCTGGCAACCCCCTATGGCTGCTATTGCCAGCTGAACCACCGCACCCACTGTGGTAAAGGATGCTTTTAGCAAGGTCTCCAACCGTCTATCAGCCGGATCCTTGAACATCTGAATATTGTCCACGGGGCAGGTCAAGGTTTTATTCACGGCAGAAAAAGACACGGCTGCATCCACCGCCGGAACCGCCCACTTTTTGGTGAATCTTTCCTCCATTGGGTAGAGAAACCGAAAACCTCTTAGGAGGAACAAAAATTCTATCTGGGCGTGTCCAATCCTGATAATTCAGGTCCTCCAGCAGAGGATGAACTGGAAAGAAAAACCCCGCCTGTGGGGCTTTTAAGGAACCCAAAGAGGATACAGCGTTAACCGCTGGCTCTGGTAGTGGCAGTTTGAACCCTGAGCGCACCATATCTGCCAAGGACTGAATCCAAAGTTTTTCAGCTTGGGAGGCAGAAAAAGGTTTCTCAATAGTTGATTCTTCTGTGTCAGACCGCTCAAGGTCTTCATCCTCCTGGTCCTCTAGAAAATCACCCTCTAAGGGAAAACTCCCTGTGGCCAGTGACTGGGCCCTAGGAGAGGGGGATCTAGCTTGTTTCCTCTCAGGCAGAGAAGCCGCGATTAAAGCTGCCAGTCTCTGCTCCAACCCACCTAGGGTGGAAGCCAACACCTCTTCTGTTACATAAACAGGGGGGCATTTGTTGGGCATGCTGCCGCACCCAGCTCCGATGGCCCGCCTGTGGCAATCATAGCAGGTATTTCAGGGGAGTATGGCACCATTGAGTTCTGTCCAAGGTCCTCCAAACCAGATGGGGAACCCTTTTGCTTTTTTGCAGTTTTTGCATTCTTTACAGTCCCCGACCCCTTAGGAGCCATAATCCTTCAGGAGGTACAATAAGTTGCTGACAAGCCTGGTCCTACAATGTGACTGCTTAACAGCTAGTTTCAGGGACTAGCTGAAGGATAGCTGAACCTGAATGACCCACTGCTCTGTTAACGCTCCAATAGCTTCCTTAGCACTGTGGAGCTCCGTACAGCGCTCTGTGTCCCAGCCGACTGCTGGACTCCTCAGCCTTTATGCTGTGTCATTGCGACCACGTCGAGGTGGAGATGTCAGCACGCCCGTCCTCCTCCTCCCGCCGCCGCCACACCCCTGACCACATAAACTGAATCACGTACGCGCGCGTGCACATTGCGGCCGCCGACAGAGGCAGCAGAGGGAGGTCAGCGTCCGGACCGACGAGAGAGGCAGATACAGGGTTATGGCGGCTTTGCGCCACCTCTTCACGCTGGCTATATGCCCACAGCAGGAACAGCATGCACAAAAGGTAAACATATACATATATATAAGACATTAGCAGACAGGTGGAACCAGGCTAGGGGACAGGTATGGGTGTTTAAAAAGAACCATCCTGTCTAAAAGACAAAGTGGAAACATTGCCTTATGCATAGAAGCAAAAATAACAGGCCAACCCATAAAACCCCGCAAATGGAAGACTTACCGTCGAACAAAGTTCCGTAAGCATTTTTCTATCTTACCTTTCTACGCCTATATATACAAAGGGGAAAGGCGCGCAACAATGTAACATATAAATAAAATTATGTTTTACACAACAACCTGAAATTAGTGAAAAAAGTACACAAAAATTGTGTGAAAAAGGAGTGATTGGGAAAAAATTAAAATATAAAAAAATATATATATAATGTCCCAAAAGTGATTCCAAGTATTAAGTGCTCAGAGACTTGTTTTAAAATGCCATTGAAGCCCAGTTCATAAGGGATTCCCAATGAAATATTGTAGACGATTCAAATGATAGCCCACATCTGCTCTGTGTAAGGAAGTGATAGGTGGCCGCTTACCGCAAAGTTGGACCCTTCCAGGGGTCAGTAAGGCACTCAAGATAATTATCCGCGGTTGGCTCCTAGGGATCACTCCACTGCCGACAGCTCAGGACTGTTCAGGGCTGCTCAGAAGGGCTGAAAGGATATTTCACTCCAAGACGTGGTTCAAACGCTCAGTTTAAATGAGGATGTCATAAAAGATAAGGAAAAAGGAACTCCATAGTGTAGCGGGTTTAAAATACTGACATTTTATTCAGTTTGCACTGACAAAAGTAAAAACAACAGTCCTTCACACTGCACTAATGCGAGTTCTCAGCATGAATCAAAAAAACGTATGTGCAGATGCTTCCAGCAATGCGTACGATCCTACGCATTGCTGGAAGCATCTGCACATACGTTTTTTTGATTCATGCTGACAACTCGCATTAGTGCAGGGTGAAGGACTGTTGTTTTTACTTTTGTCAATGCAAACTGAATAAAATGTCAGTATTTTAAACCCGCTACACTATGGAGTTCCTTTTTCCTTATCTTTTATGACATCTTCATTTAAACTGAGCGTTTGAACCACGTCTTGGAGTGAAATATCCTTTCAGCCCTTCTGAGCAGCCCTGAACAGTCCTGAGCTGTCGCCAGTGGAGTGATCCCTAGGAGCCAACCGCGGATAATTATCTTGAGTGCCTTACTGACCCCTGGAAGGGTCCAACTTTGCGGTAAGCGGCCACCTATCACTTCCTTACACAGAGCAGATGTGGGCTATCATTTGAATCGTCTACAATATTTCATTGGGAATCCCTTTTGAACTGGGCTTCAATGGCATTTGAAAACAAGTCTCTGAGCACTTAATACTAGGAATCACTTTTGGGACATTATATATATATATTTTTATATTTTAATTTTTTCCCAATCACTCCTTTTTCACACAATTTTTGTGTACTTTTTTCACTAATTTCAGGTTGTTGTGTAAAACATAATTTTATTTATATGTTACATTGTTGCGCGCCTTTCCCCTTTGTATATATATGTTTAGTGGAGCCTCATATTGGGCTTCTTTGTATTAAGGTGCAGCACTTTTCAATTGTATTATTTTTTATTTTTCACAGCTTTTTATATCCATTTATTAATTTACCTAGAGGGTGTTAGCGCGGATTGTCTTTGTCTTTAGTACCTTTCTACGCCGCAGGGTATTGCATAAGCAAGAGGCCCAGCCTTCACTCCTCACCGTGGGCTTTGTCATAGACCTTCAGGGACCGGGGTCCTGTGAACAGGAGCACCACTCCCCTGGACCTATACCACATCCTGGCAGCAGAAAACATTTAGTCCTTGGAAGGCACAAAGTTCTGGTACCCAGGGTCCAGCCTTCCGAAGAGAGGCATTATAGGCCAAACCTCGTTCTTCACACAGAGGCCCGGGTACCATCCACTTTGGCTATGAATCACTTTGGATGGATCCAGTTTTCTAGCCTGCCTAGGCCATAGAGAACCCTACAGCATAGCTATCCAAACACAGAGGACACTACAGCATAGCTATCTAAACGTGACCACACCTAAAGACACTGGCGAAAAAACTGAGGTACTGCCTGTATGGGAGGGGGTTATATAGGGAGGGAACTTCCTGTCTTAGAGTGCCAGTGTCCTTCACCTGAAGGTAGACTATATATCCCACATAATAATTATTGAAGCGGCTCTGTGTCCCGTGATGTATGATATAGAAAAACTGTTGCTATAACTGCTTATATAACTGCAGTTTGAGTTGGAATTTGGTTTTTAATATGTTAGTGCATCTAAATCTGCTAGTAGATCAAATGCTCCCTTCCCCCTAGACCATGGGTCTTCAAACTATGGCCCTCCAGATGTTCAGGAACTACAATTCCCATCATGCCTAGTCATGTCTGTAAATGTCAGAGTTTTACAATGCCTCATGGGATGCGTAGTTCCACAACAGCTGGAGGGCCATAGTTTGAGGATCCCTGCCCTAGACTGACAAAGCTGCTGTCAAAAAATGGCATAATTTGGTGTCTATATATAACAGGTGTGTTACTGGCCAGATCAGAAGCCTAAATAAAGAAAATTAATTCGGCCACAACATCTAATTATTTGGTAAGCTGCAAAATATAACATTTTTGTTTTAACACTGCTCTAAACACACTCAAACTCAAATTTAAAATCAGGTTTATGCAGATTAAAAAGAGCAAAACAAGTAAATAATCAAAACAATAACATAATCCCAGAGAGATAATGCTCTGCTATTATAACCTTTTACCAGTGATTTTTTTAGATTAAAAATGACCAATAGTCAGTTTTTCTTTAAAGTGATTTTAACAGGCACTTTTTAATATTCACATAGACGGTTACATGCAAATAACATATTTAAAATAATATTGGGCTGACAGACGCTGCTGCTTTTCACATGTAGCTGCACACAGAGGGGTTAGAGACAGAAGTCTGAGCTTGGGTGAAGCCGAGTCTTGGTTTAAACATACATCAATAACTGCAGCTAACCACTCGACCGGTATGTGCAGCTATATGAAAACAGCAGCGGCTGCTGTCAAACCACTTTGTGTGTGGCTGCATGAGAACATGCCTCGGTCATTTCAGCGACAAGAATCCCCTAATTTTGAATATGACAGCCACATATGAAAGAGCCCTTAGATTTCCTTGCTTTTCTTTTTGCATATACAAGTGTTCAAAAAGCAATAATGATGGACAATTTTTTTTTTAGAATTGGACATAAATTGGAAAAAAAAATTGTAACCACTTTAACCACCGCACGACTTTTTACATCGACAGAATGGCACGGCTGGGCAAATGAGCGTATATAAACATCCCCTTTAATTTGCCGGCCGAGTGGGGATGCTCGTGACCCTGTCGTGAGCTCTGTGACTGCAGGACCCACGGACTTGATGTCCGCCAGTGTCCTGCAATTGGGTCACAGAGCTGAAGAATGGGGAGATGTCAGTGTAAACACAACATCTCCCCGTTCTTCCTAGTGCCATGTCACTGATCGTCTGTTCCCTGTCTTCGGGAAAAGCAATCAGTGACGTGTCATGGCAAGCCACACCCCCTAACAGTTAGAAGTAGGGTTGTCCCGATACCACTTTTTTAGGACCGAGTACAAGTACCGATACTTTTTTTCATGTACTTGCCGATACCGAATACCGATACTTTTTTTAAATGTCACGTGACAGTTTTCAAACCACAATACAGACTAAGGATATTTTCTTCAGAATTATGAAGAACTCTAACTCAAGACATTATAAAAGAATAAAAATGTTTTATTTTCTTGTCACGCAGTAGTAAAAAACTCAAAGAATTTTCACAGAACATGTTGATAAATACAAAAAAAGTATTCTATTTAGGTATCGGGAGCATTTGCGCGAGTACAAGTACTCCCGCAAATACTTGGTATCGGTCCCGATACCGATACTAGTATCGGTATCTGGACAACCCTAGTTAGAAGCACTCCATAGGTCACACTTAACCCCTTCGGTGCCCCCTACAGGTTAACCCCTTTACTGCCAGAGTCATTTTTACAGTAATTAGTGCATTTTTATAGCACTGATAGCTGTAAAAACAACAATGGTGTCAAAAGTGTCCGATGTGCCCGCCATAATGTCGCAGTCATGATAAAAATCGGTGATCACCGCCATTACTAGTAAAAAGAAATATTAATAAGAATGACATAAAACTATCCCCTAGATTTTAGACGCTATAACTTTTGTGCAAACCAATCAATAAATGCTTCCTGCGTTTTTTTTTACCAAAAATATGTATAAGAACACGTATAGGCCTAAACTGAGGAAAACAAATAACATTTTATATATTTTTTGGGGATATTTATTATAGCAAAAAGTAAAAAATATAGATTTTTTTTTCCAAAATTGTCGCTCTATTTTTGTTTATAGCGCAAAAAATAAAAACAGCAGGGGTGATCAAATACCACCAAAAGAAAGCTCTATTTGTGGAAAATAAAATTAAGTCAATTTTGTTTGGGAGCCACGTCGCACGACCGCACAATTGTGAGTTAAAGCAGCGCAGTGCCAAATCGCAAAATGTGGACTGATCTTTGGCCAGCCAAATGGTCCAGGGCTGAAGTGGTTAAATACATGATGCTGCAACTACTACGAGAATTTTTACCTACCCCTTACTTAATCTGCAACTCCATGATATTTTTGGATCCTTCTCTGGCTTTACCAATCAGCTAAACAATGCTCAGGCTAACCCTCACAAAGAAAGTTAGGAGGATCTTAGCAAATTACCAAGATCTCACAGTAAATATAATTTAAAACATAAAGGGAAACCAGTGTTACCCAAAGAACTTTGAACTGCAGAAGACATATGCTTTAAATTGTGACAGCCTTAATAGGGTAGCCATTTTTTACAGATACACTGCTTGGTTATAGTGGGAACGTTTGAGTATTAAAATGGAAAAACAACAATCTTAACAGCTTGTGACAGCATGTTAAACAATGCTGGGAAAAGCAATAAACATGACATACATATACAAAATATGGGCTTGGTAGACTGTCACATTTGCCTTGGTAAGGAGGGTGTCAATTCCACAGATTTTAAGGAATACATTTTTCTTCCAAAGATTCCACCCAGTGTTCCGTGACAATGAGGCAGCTGCTATCACTTAGCTCCAGTATGATACCCACTGCAGGGGACAGTGGAAACATAAAAATTGCTTTCTAAAGCATTCTTCACAAAACAACAGACTTTTCTTATTACTCTGTCCACCACAAACTAGTCACTCTCTCAATTTCCTTTTTTAAAAGGTCAGAGCTACAGACTTCAAATGTATGCATTGAACCCATAAAGTATCACTGTTTGCTTACAGAATGAACATTAGCTTGAATACTGTTCTAGAACAAACTGGCTGTGTAATTTTGTATGTTTTGTTTCATTTGCTATATTATTCTTCTATAGCCATCTCAACTAGTGATACAGAAGCAAATGTAATACCCCCAAAAATGAAACAAAATAAAATAACTAGCTGAAGATACAGATCTAAAACATACATTAAAAAAAAAGTAATCTTATGACAGTGTTAATAATAAGGTTATAGTAACCAAATATACAAAAATATCACATTTAATGCTGCGATTTAATGCTGTAATTACACACAACTACATGGGCATGGAGAAAACTAACATGGCTGTATCTGGCTGCCACTTCAGACCCCTGAATAGTAACGCCACGATCAGCTGATGCAAAACATGGGTCAAAATAAACATCTAAGGGGCAGCAGAAATAATATACAGGTGAAACTCGAAAAAATTGAATATCATGCAACTTAAAAGGTGAAACTAATATATGAGACAGACTGATTACATGCAAAGCAAGATGGTTCAAGTCGTGATTTGTCATAATTGTGATGATTATGGCTTACAGCTCATGAAAACCCCAAATCCACAATCTCAGAAAATTTGATTACATGCAATTAATAAAACAAGGATTGTACATAGAACAATATCGTACCTCTGAAAAGTATAAACATGCAAATGTACTCAGTACTTGGTTTGGGCCCCTTTTGCAACAATTACTGCCTCAATGCAGCATGGCATGTAAGCTATCAGCCTGTGGCACTGCTGAGGTGTTATGAAAGACCAGGATGCTTCAATAGCGGCCTTCAGCTCTTCTGCATTGTTCGGTCTCATGTCTCTCATCTTTCTCTTGGCAATGCCCCATAGATTCTCTATGGGGTTCAGGTCAGGCAAGTTTTCTGGCCAATCAAGCACAGTAATCTCACGGTCATTGAACCAGGTTTTGGTGGTTGTGGCAGTGTGGGCAAGTGCCAAGTCCTGCTGGAAAATGAAGTCAGCATCCCCATAGAGCTCGTCTGCAGAAGGGAGCATGAAGTGCTCCATAATCTCCTGGTAGACAGCGGCATTGACCTTGGGCTTAATAAAGCACAGTGGACTAACACCAGCAGATGACATGGCTCCCCAAATCAACACAGACTGTGGAAACTTTACACTGGACTTCAAGCACCTTGCAGTTTGTGCCTCTCCATTCTTCCTCCATACTCTGGGTCCTTGGTTTCCAAATGAGATGCAAAAATTTCTCTTATCAGAAAAGAGGACTTTGGACCACTGAGCAACAGACCAGGTCTGTTTTTCTTTAGCCCAAGTAAGACGCTTCTGATATTGTTTGTTGTTCAGGAGTGGCTTGACAAGAGGAATACGACATTTGAAGCCCATGTCCAGGATCCGTCTGTGTGTGGTGGCTCTTGATGCACTGACTCCAGCCTCAGTCCACTCCTTGTGAAAGTCCCAAACACTTTTGAATGGACTTTTCCTGACAATCCTCTCCAGGCTGCGGTCATCCCTGCTGCCTGTGCACCTTTTTTCCCACACTTTTCCCTTGCATATAACTTTCCATTAATGTGCTTCTATACCGCACTTTGGGGACATCCAACTTGTTTTGCAAATACCTTTTGAGGCTTTCCCTCCTTATGGAGAGTGTCAATGATGGTTTACTGCACAATTGTCAGATCAACAGTCTTTCCAATGATTGTGATCCTACTGAACCAGACTGAGAGACCATTGAAAGGCCCAGGAACCCTTTGCAGGTGTTATGGCTTAATTAGCTGATTAGAGTGGGACACTTTAAGCCTAGAATATTGCACCTTCTCACAATATTTCTGAGATTGTGGATTTGGGTTTTTCATGAGCTGTAAACCATAATCTTCACAATTATGACAAATCGTGGCTTGAACTGTCTTGCTTTTCATGTAATGAGTCTATCTCATGTATTAGTTTCCCCTTTTAAGTTACATTAGTGAAATAAATGAACTTTTGTGCGATATTCTAATTTTTCGAGTTTCACCTGTATAGATCAGAATAAGAATCAGGACTGTAGATGTTTAGCACAGAGAACTAGCATCCAGACCTGGTTGGTGAGGTTAAGGGTCCTGTTAAGTTGATTCCAACCAAAACACTAAAAACAACCATCTTCAACAACAGGCGAATCATAAGCAAGCGTGGGGAGACCAAGAATGACTAGATGAAATGATACTGAAGGAAAAAACAGAAGTCTGGACTTCAAACTATAACTTATTCTTCTAAATTTCTTTTGCATTGTAATGGGCTTTAACTTGACAACCACTGACCTGACAAATGAGGACTTAAATGGGTACTAATCAAAACCAGTTATAACATCACTCAGAGCTCTTTAAACTGGCAAGGGTTTGGTCATAAATAATGACTGTGACTTCTCTTTTGAGGCTTATGCAAATAAACCTGACTTGTAAAATACTGATTTAAAATAGTTGTTTTCTCACCTTCACTCTACTGTTAAAGGGATCCCAGTGCAAATGAATGACAACCCAAAGCGCAGTAACACATTAATCGAAAAAACAAGCTGTATGTATTTTTTGTCTATTTTTGTGCATGGGCAGTTTTTAAAACAAACAGACATGAATTGTTATAAAATGTAGTTGCACAGTTATACAGAAGTGTATTAACAATTGCTGACTGGAGCTAAATAACATAGAATAGAAATGTATCACCCAAGGCAAACAAAGTACAGAGTGCAACAGCATTGAAAAATTCAACAGTATGTTCATACACTGACTTCTAAACTTCCCGCTCTGCAGGTCAAATGCCTAATATGAAACATGTCCAGTGAACAGTTCTTATATTTGAATCTCTTTTAAATAAAAATGTTGCGAGTGTAATGATAAATGTGGCACAAATGTGTGCAAAAATGTTACAGATGTATGGATTTCAAAAGCAATGAACCCTTTGATACATGAAAAGTGGAGAGATTTACCCTGGATAGGTGACATTGGCTCTAGGCCTTGCATAATCCTACCTCAGAGGTCTATCCAGATGCAGATAGGGGTTACACAATATTCATTTCTAGTGCATTCATGGTAGAAGGGTTCAGAAAAATTACAAAGGTCTAAAACTGGTCATACACTGTACATTATAATGCTATTGTACAATTTATATATAATCTACCTTTATCAACACAATGTAATAGGGGGGCTTTCATAAATAAGTAATTCCGTTTTTATCAGCCAGACTATTCTACACTATAGTGGTTGGCAAATCTTTAGGAGATTATGCAATCAGATTCTAACATATATGGCAAACCAAAAGATCCTAAAGAGTGTTAAAGAGGTAACTTCTATGGACAATGCTGTGTACACTCAGCAGATAATAAAGTTGTCAGTGACCATTACTTACTATTCTTAATAAACATTATAAGACATTGATCTGAACATGAAGGAAAACCTTACTTGAACGAGGTATGAGGGCTGCCACTACAGACCCCCTTCTGAAAAAGATCTAGCTGTTACACAGACAATCTGACCCATAACAAATATACAGTGGGCCAAAAAAGTATTTAGTCAGCCACCAATTGTGCAAGTTCTCCCACTTAAAAAGATGAGAGGCCTGTAATTGTCTTAATAGGTATACCTCAACTATGAAAGACAAAATGTGGAAACAAATCCAGACAATCACATTGTCCGATTGGGAAAGAATTTATTTGCAAGTTATGGTGGAAAATAAGTATTATCAAAAGTTCATCTCAATACTTTGTTATATATCCTTTGCTGGCAATGACAGAGATCAAACATTTTATGCAAGTCTTCACAAGGTTGTCACACACTGTTGCTGGTATGTTGGCCCATTCCTCCATGCCTATCTTCTCTAGAGCAGTGATGTTTTGGGGCTGTCACTGGGCAACACAGACTTTCAACTCCCTCCAAAGGTTTTCTATGGGTTTAAGATCTGGAGACTTGCTAGGCCACTCCAGGACCTTTAAATGCTTCTTACAAAGCCACTCCTTTGTTGCCCGAGCGGTGTGTTTGGGATCATTGTCATGCTGAAAGACCCAGCCATGTTTCATCATCAATGCCCATGCTAATGGGAGGAGGTTTGCACTCAAAATCCCCCGTGTGGTTCTGGGTTTTTTGCTTACCGCTTTTGTGATCATTTTGACCCCAAGGGGTGAGATCTTGCGTGGAGCCCTAGATCGAGGGAGATTATCAGTGGTCTTCCATCTTCTAATTATTGCTCCCACAGTTGATTTCTTCACACCAAGCTGCTTGCCTATTGCAGATTCAGTCTTCCCAGCCTGGTGCAGGTCTACAATTTTGTTTCTGGTGTCCTTTGACAGCTCTTTGGTCTTTACCATAGTGAAGTTTGGAGTGCGACTGTTAGAGGTTGTGGACAGGTGTATTTTATATTGATAACAAGTTCAAACAGGTGCCATTAATACAGTTAATGAGTGGAGGACAGAGAAGCCTCTTAAAGAAGAAGATACAGGTCTGTGAAAGTCAGAAATCTTGCTTGCTTGTAGGTTTGTACTTATTTTCCACCACAATTTGCAAATAAATTATTTCCAAATCAGACAATGTGATTATCTGGATTGGTTTCCACATTTTGTCTCTCATAGTTGAGGTATACCTATGATGACAATTACAGGCCTCTCTCATCTTTTTAAGTGGCAGAACTTGCAAAATTGGTGGCTGACTAATTACTTTTTTGCCCCACTGTACAGTTTGGACTTTGCAAGTTCCTTCTGACAGTTCCGTCTATATGTCTTATGACAGGTTTCCTTTAGTGACGGTAGGGCCCATCTCTCTGCCATGGATGAATCAGACTACCCTTGGCTTATCTCAAATACCAGTGCTTGTTCCATTCTCCAAATGTTCTTCAGAAGACAATTTAAAGTGAAAAAACAAACATGTCATACTTACCTTCACTGTGCAGTGCGTTTTGCACAGAGTGGCCCCAAACATCTTCTTCTGGGGTCCCACAGTGGCTCTCTCAGCTCCTCCCCACATCAGATGACCCCCCCCCCCGGGGAAGCACTCACCCAAGGGGGTTACCTTGCGGGCGCGCTCCCGTGTCCAGCATTTGGCGTCCGTAGCCACCGAATGCATGACTCAGCGCCGCCCCCTGGCGCCTGCGCCATTGGATTTGATTGACAGCAGCAGCTGATCTAAAATGAATTCATCCTTTTGCCTTCCACTTTTGTACAGAGGAATTTGTCCGTATGCTGTGGCCATAGCAATAGAAAACTATACAAGTTAGTTTTCCAGAATAAACATTTTTTTCTATTTGTTGCAGTTGTGTTAAGATGGCAGCAGATGCTTTAATAAGTTAAACCACCGGGATAAAGGTTTATCACTCATTTAAATATACTTTAATGAAAAATGCCTTTCAATAAAAAAATGCCCTTGGGTTATAAGCATATATAGCAAAATTTGGCAGGATGCATTGGCTAGATTTTACTTTCTCCTATCATAAGGTTATGTTTGTGTAATCTAAATTAAGATGAAAACATCAGAATATTAGCTTATAAACTGACATATCCATTATTGCTTCCCTTGCAATCCTGGAGTCGTCCTTTTGGCACACAGCATGGAAAACTGAGCTAGAGCACATAAAAAAATAAATAAAAAAAAAACACCAAAGATGTTTAATGCAAAAAAGCAGCAAGTTATGCACTAAGAATATTTCAGACTGCAGAGAGAATAAATTGGCAAACTCAGACCTCAGATATTCAGCATCTAGGGCAGTGATGGCGAACCTTGGCACCGCAGATGTTTTAGAACTACATTTCCCATGATGCTCAAAACACTGCAGAGTGTACAAGCACTGTGGGTAATGTAGCTCCAAAACATCTGAGGTGCCAAAGTTCACCATCACTAATCTAGGGTAACACAAAGGCAAGGTTCACATTTGTGTGGGTGCAGGAGAGTGTGTAAATCACACTCACATACAGCCAAACACATAACATACCGCTTTCAGAAAACACACGGGGTGCCATTCACTTTTAAAGTCACCCACAAGCACTGAAAAAATGGTGCAGTTTCCCACACATGGAAATGCATGGGGCCAAAGCCCCGTGCAGTTTCTGTGCAGCTTGGCTTTTAAGGAAAATTCTAATATTTACACTGCTGTGACCATGTCAATGTGGCATGCAGAGCAGCATAGATGTGAACCTAGGGTTATGCTGTAAGAAATGAGCATCAAACATGTAATGCCTTAATAGGTTTGTGCTCTAGTGTGTACACGTTTCCTGGGAATGGTTTTGATTTTTGCCAAGTTTGCATTGGCCTTTTCTAAAATCCAGTGACCTACATAATTTCCATTGATAAAAAAACAGTACCAATATGCTACATTACATGACATTTTGTTATGGACTAGAAAATATGTATGTCTCATGGCATACAATAACAATGAATTTTGCCTTTAAGTTATACAACAGTTTATTTGAATTGAGGTTTCCATTTACCGATGGGTTGAAAAAAAAGATCTCTCATGAGAATTTAACTGAACGGTTCACTAGGAAATTAAATTAACAGACCTAATAAGAACCCTCTCAGGGTAGCAACTGAATCCTGGCAAGAAACAGATTATTATATTATGTATTTAAGACCAGCTTACTGGTCTCACAATTTGTGACCTCCACTCTAGATGAAAGTTGCTAGTCCCCTTGGGTGATTTAGGTTCATTAAAAGATAAGTTCACCTATCAAGAAAAAAAAAAAAAAAAACACATGTTTTTGCAGTAAAAAAATAAATAATTAAAAATGTGCATTTATTATTTTTTTCCTGCAGGAGCCTGGAAAGCATTGCACCCCTGATCTGTGGATGCAATGTCAGGCTTCTGCAGACAAGCCTTCAGGGCTATAAATGCACCACAAGAGCACTCATCATTGCCCTTTCAGTTTATTCAAGACTATAAGCTGTCAGCCGTGAGGGATGATGGTACTTGTAGTTAGGGCTGGGAAAAAATTAATTTGATTTAAAAATCGATTTATATTTAAAAAAAAAAAAGTTTTCGATTTTCTTTTCCCAGGACCAGCACTAAGAATCCTCCTATTACCAGGTGCAGACCCTCAAAAAACACCCTCCTGTGTCCCTCCTATCTTAATAGCCTCTTTGTGGCGTGCAGGGAAAAGTCATCAGCTGCGATCCTGGGAAAGGGCCGCAAGGCCGGCCATCACGGACTAGGCCAAAGCCGCGGCTTCGCCTAAAAAATCCTGCCTGCAGCTCCTCAGGACCGGCGCTAGAGTCCTCCTGCTCACAACTGACCCTCCTGTGTCCCTCCTGCCTTGGTGGCCTCTCCGGGGTGTGCAGAGGAGAAGTCAGCCCAACGCGACCCTTGGAAAAGGCCGAGAGGCCAGACGCTGTGCACTAGGCTGAAGCCGCGGCCTCACCTAAAAACTCCTGCCCGCAACTCCTCAGGACCAGTGCGGTGTCCATAAAAAAACAAAAAAACGATTTGAATCGTAAATAGAGTTTTTTATTTAAAAAAAATAAAAAATAAAAAAGAATCGCAAATTTTTTTTAGGGGGAAGAAAAAAAAGAATCGCCCAGCTCTACTTGTAGTTCATTCATTCACAGGAAAATTAGCTAGCTCGCACAACAAGCAGCTTTCTATGGGGGCACTCGCTGAAGAGGAAAAGCCAGCAGTGCCAGCCGGGGACCCCAGAAGAGGAGGACTAGGGCTGCTCTACCATTGCACAGAGCAGGTTAGTATGACATGTTTTTTTTTTTATTTAAAAAAATCAAAGCTTTACAATCACGTTAATGCTCCAACAGTAAAGATCCTCATATGCAGTCGAAGACTGAAGTACTTCTCATTCAATCATTGTGTGGCTACATGTCTTATTTACAGACCTTAAGGCCGCATAAACACGATCGAACATGTCCGCTGAAACTGGTCCGCAGACCAGTTTCAGCGGACAAGTTCGATCGTGTGTACGGCCTATCGGACCGTTTTCCAGCGGACAAAAATTTCCAAACATGCTTGAAAACATGTTCGCTGGAAACCTGTCCGTCGGACAGGTTCAATGGTTAGTACACAAACCATCAGACCAAAATCCCCCGCATGCGCACAATCAAGTCGACGCATGCTTGGAAGCATTGAACTTTGTTTTTTCATCACGTCGTCGTGTTCTACGTCACCGCGTTCTGGTCCGAGGGGATTTTGGTCCGATGGTGTGTACGCACATCAGACCAACAGACCACTTCAGCATGGTCCGATGAAAACGCTCCGTCGGACATGTTTCCTTGGACATGTCTGATCGTGTGTACAGGGCCTAAGTTAAATAGTTTTCTCCCAATGCTAGAGTAACCATTTTAAGATTTGTACAGTATATCAGAAGAAAACCTAATCTTAAGCTCCTCCTCTCAAGGAAGAACAAGTTTAATTTTTGTAGCCATTCCTCATGACTAAGCTCTCCCACTAGCCCCCTTATTAGCTTTATTGCTCTTCTCTTCATTTTAAATACATCCTTCCTGAGGATTGATGACCAAAACTGGACTGTGTACTCAAGATGTGGCTGAACCAGGGATTTCTAAAATGGTAGAATTATAGATTTATCTCTTGAGTAAATGCCCTTTTAAATTTGTGCTGAAAATATGCTAGTCAAACTTGCTGTAGCTTAGCATAGCATGCTTTTCCTGAGTCTGATCTAATAGGACTCACGGTTCTTTTTCCATCCTTGATTCCCCAGAGGTTCTTCACCTTGCGAGCAACCTTCATTCGTATTTTTAGTTCCCAAGGGCACTAATTTACTGCCCACCCCTCTATTTTAACTAGGTCTTCTTGTAAAGTTGCTATATCCTCAGGGCTGGCAAAACCACATTTTGCCGCCCCCCACTTTGGCTCTGCCCCTGACTCCACCCTCTTTGCCCTTGTAACACATGTGACTTGACACATACACTGGCCATGGTCGGTGTAAGCCTATTTTTGCCCCTTGGCAAGACCAGCTAACTGGGGAGGGGGGAAAGAGAGAGGGGGCTAAGAGATAGGAGGGGTGAGAGGGAGGGCAGAGAGAGAGAGGTAAGAGGGAGGGCAGAGAGAGAGAGGTAAGAGGGAGGGCAGAGAGAGAGGTAGGGCTGAGAGAGAGAGGTAAGAGGGAGGGCATAGAGAGAGAGGTAAGAGGGAGGACATAGAGAGATAGGTAAGAGGGAGAGGAGGGAGAGGAGAGAGAGAGGTAGGGCAGAGAGAGAGAGGTAGGGCAGAGAGAGAGAGAGGTAGGAGGGAGGGCAGAGAGAGAGGTAGGAGGGTGGGCAGAGAGAGAGAGGTAGGAGGGAGGGCAGAGAGAGAGAGAGAGAGAGAGAGAGGTAGGGCAGAGAGAGAGAGAGAGAGAGAGAGAGAGAGAGAGAGGTAGGGCAGAGAGAGAGAGAGAGGTAGGGCAGAGAGAGAGAGAGAGAGAGGTAGGAGGGAGGGCAGAGAAAGAGGTAGGAGGGAGGGCAGAGAGAGAGAGGTAGGGCAGAGAGAGAGAGGTAGGAGGGAGGGCAGAGAGAGAGAGAGGTAGGAGGGAGGGCTGAGAGAGAGAGGTAGGAGGGAGGGCATAGAGAGAGAGAGAGGTAGGAGGGAGGGCATAGAGAGAGAGAGGTAAGAGGGAGGGCATAGAGAGAGAGAGGTAAGAGGGAGGGCATAGAGAGAGAGAGAGGTAGGAGGGAGGGCAGAGAGAGAGAGAGAGAGATAGGGCAGAGAGAGAGAGAGAGGTAGGAGGGAGGGCAGAGAGAGAGAGAGAGGTAGGAGGGAGGGCAGAGAGAGAGAGAGAGAGGTAGGAGGGAGGGCAGAGAGAGAGAGGTAGGAGGGAGGGCAGAGAGAGAGAGGTAGGAGGGAGGGCAGAGAGAGAGAGATGGAGAAGAGAGGGCAGAGAGAGAGAGAGGTAGGAGGGAGGGGAGAGAGAGAGAG
>CM056051.1:231996707-232199270 GCA_029574335.1 Rana kukunoris
CAGTGCGCTCCTAGGCGGCTGCCTAACTTGCCTAGTGGTAGCACCGGCCCTGTATATCCTGTTAAGTGAAGTTCTTGCCCTACTTGAGCATTGTTTCTAGATTGTAAGCTCTAACAAGCACAGCCTTTGGATTCCTCCTGTATGGAATTGTATTGTAACTGTACTGTTTGCCCTTTTGGTATAAAGCGCTGCACATACTGTTGGCGCTATCTAAATTCTGTATAATAAAAATTGTATCATCACCAGAAAACACTGAGATTGAACTTTTATTATTGCAATCTCTATATAATTTATCAAGTTGAACAAAACTGGCCCAGGACAGAGCTCTGGGGCACACCATTACAATGCTAGACCATTCAGAAAACAACCCATAAATCAATGGATGTGTTCCTGCAACCATTTGTCTATATTAGCTACATACAATGTCATCAATGCCAAAAAAAGCCTAAGGAGATTCTAAAGGTTGTAGTTTTTTTTATAACAAGTATGTTATAAACCTGTTCCATGCAGTGGTTTGCACAGACCAGCCCCGTTCCCTTTATTTTTGGGCCCCAACCTTTGGTCCTGGCTACTCCCCCCTGCAGAGTTCTCTCAATAGCAAGCCTCTTACTATGGGGGGGGGGGGGACTTGAGCAATGTCCCAAGACATTGTCCATTCACACACAGAGTGCAGCTTGCCCCCCCCCCCTCTCATTTGGTTTACTGGCTGTGATTGACAGCAGCCAATGGCTCCCACTGCTGTGTGAGTCAATGAGGAGAGAGAAGCCCCGGAGAGACTCTGCTCTCATGTCTATCGCTGGATCAAAATGGGCTCAGATAAGTATACTATTTATGTTAGGCTGACTGATCTGTAGTTTTTCGAATACTATTGTTAAAATCTATTAATAATGATCTCGCTATAACATGACTAAGCTATTTCAAAACTCTTGTGTGAAAGCCACCTAATTCTGGTGATTTATTCACATTACACTTTTCTAGTCATTTTTGAACACTGGTTTTTGTCAGCTGCCTTACTCTCATGTTTATTATAACCCTACTTCTTGTTCATATAAACTGAGGAGAAGATACCTTCCCACTCAAAGTTCCTCCTTCACTGTTACAATGATTTCCCATCTCTATTAGTAAAAACAGCTTCCCATTCCTAAACCACTTGCTGACCGGCTCACACCGATATATGTTGGCAGAATGGTACGTACAGGCAGATTAATGTACCTGTACGTCGCCTTTAAGAAGTGGCATTGTGGGCAGGCGCATTCCTGCAGCGAGTTCCATGAGTGTGATCGTGGGTCACACATAGCCCATCTCTCCTATAGTTAGAACACATCCCTAGGACACACTTAACCCCTTCAGGGCCTTCTTCTGGTTAACCCCTTCACTGCCAGTAACATTTACACAGTAATAAGTGCATATTTATAACACTGATCGCTGTGTAAATGTGAATGGTCCCAAAATAGTGACAAGAGTGTCCGATATGTCCGCCATAATGTTGCAGTCATGATAAAAATCGCTGATCGCCGCTATTACTAGTAAAAAATAATAATAATGAAAATGCTATAAAACTATCCCCTATTTTGAAATCGCTATAACTTTTGCGCAAACCAATCAATATACGCTTATTGTGTTTTTTTTTTTTTTACCAAAAATATGTAGAAGAATACATATCGGCTTAAACTGAGGGGGGAAAAAAAGATTTTTTTTTTATATATATATTTTTGGAAGATATTTATTATAGCAAAAAGAAAAAAAATATTGCATTTTTTTCAAAATTGTCACTCTTTTCTTGTTTATAGCGCAAAAAATAAAAACCGCAGAGGTGATCAAATGCCACCAAAATAAAGCTCTATTTGTGGGGGGAAAAAGGACGTACATTTGGTTTGGGAGCCACGTTGCACGACCGCGCAATTGTCAGTTAAAGGAACGCAGTGCCGAATCGCAAAAAGTGCTCTGGTCTTTGGCCAGCCATGAGACAGCAGATGACAGCGGCATGTAAATTGATCATGGTGTCAGGGCTCAGCACACATGATGAACAGTGGTCAATTTACAGAGGGGAGGGTAGAAACTGGCAGGACCAGTAAGGTTTTTTATGTTATACAGGGAACCAAATTACACAACACACACACTGTGCTGTGTAACATGTTTTAAAGGGACAGGATACATTATTTTTTTTAGGGTAACAAACGCTTTAAGTATGCTCTTTATTGCCTCTTTTGCTAGTCACTTGTACACTGTTTCATTTTGATAAATAGCTCTACTCCACAAGGCTTCCCTTTGTGGTCTCTGTACACTGCATTCTACTCAAATAATCAGCTTTCCTCTGCAAACTTACCTGTTGTAGACCAATAATAAGAAAAACATGTGGCACTTCTGTATAACCAGCAAAACTGTACTAACCTTTAAGTCATCTTGGCCAAATTTTTTCAGTGATTTCCTGACATAGTCAGTGAAGCCTGCTGACTTGGAGAATATTTTTCCAACACGTTGGTCACTGCAAGAACAATCATGTTATTTTAGTTAAACAGTTTCTAATATTGATCAAGCAAAATGAGAAAAAAAAGTAATAATAAATAATCACATTGTACAATGTGCAGTCTTTCCTTAACCTATTTCCACCAGCCATACGCATATATGCGGCTGCTGGGCAGGTGGGTTTTAACGCCAAGTGGCTGCATATATGCATCCATGGGGAACAGTTTTCTGTGTGGGGAGCATGTTCACTGTGTGCCCTGAGCACAATAACTAAGATGCCACGAAAAAGTTTCAGGAGCTTCTGATCATGCTACCACTGTGACAGTCAATCACACTAGTCATAGTTACAAAGTTGTTAGGGTTGAATAAAGACATGAGTCCATCCGCAGTTCAACCTGTGTGGGTGCATGTTTAAGTATTATGCCCCTACTATTTCCCAAATCCCTGAATATTGTGCTCAACAAGATGTCTCTCTAAGGATTTTTTTTTTTAAATTAGCTACATTAACTGCTACAACCAGTGAAGGGAAGGGAGTGCCACATCGTTACCGCTTTAACAGTAAAAAAAAAACCTTACACAGTTAAAGGTTGAACTTTTTTTTTGTCCAACATAATTGGATGGCCAAGTGTCTTCATGAGTGACCTGAGACTGAATAGTTTCCTCCCAATGCTGGAATCAACATAAAGATATTTAATATATCTCCATCATATCTCCTCTTACGCATCTCTTCTCCTAGATGAATACGTTTAATGCTTGTAGCCTTTCATCATAACTTAGACCCTCCAGTTCTCTTATTGGCTTTCTTGACCTTCTCTGAACTCTCTCCAGTTCCAGCACATCCTTCCTGAGGCACGGTGACCAGAAGTAGATGGCATACTCAAGATGTGGCAGAACCAAAGTTTTGTAGTGTGGTAGAATTATAGTTTTGTTTCTTGAGTAAAACATTTCCTAATGCATGCCTATATTCTGCTGGCCTTGCTTGCTGCAGCTTGACATTGCATGCTATTGCTAAATCTGTCATCAACTAGGACCCCAAGATCTTTGTCCATCCTGTGATTCCTCCAGAAATTCCCCTCCTAGTGTGTAACTTGCATTCATATTTTTAACCCCCCAAGTGTATCACTTTACATTTCCTTCCTTTAGACCTGATTTGTCATGTGTTTGCCCACTCCTACAATTTATTGAGGTCTTCCTGTAGCGTTTAAATATCCTGTTGTGCATATATATACATATATGTGTGTATATGTATGTGTGTATGTATATGTATGTGTATGTGTGTATGTATGTGTATGTGTGTGTATATATGTATATATATATTTTTTTTTTTCACTTCCCTAAAAAAATGGAAAATAAATACAACTGTTAAGTTTATGTTATCCATGTAGGTGCATGAGCAATATCATTATTATCTATTCGTATTGTTATATTTTCTTTGTTTGTAATCCTTGTGGACTAATTCCCTCAATATAAATAAAATAATAATAAAAAAATAAAAAAATATCCTGTTGTGAAGTTATTATCCTGCTTAACTTTATATCATCAGCAAACACTGAGATTGAACGGTTTATACCTACCGCTATATAATTTATGAACAAGTTAAACAGAATGGTCCCAGAACAGAGCCCTGAGGTACCCCACATATAACTGGAGACCATTCAGAAAATATGTTATTTATCACCACCATTTGGTGTGCCCCTGCAACCTATTTTCTATCCTAGTACATACACCATCGTCTATGCCCAGAGACCTCAATTTGTGGATTTAGCACTTTTTCACATGTTCCTGGATTTGGTCCCTTATCATCCCCTCCAAAAGTTTATAAACAATTGCTGTGATATCATTGGAATGCCCGCTTCCCCACATTTCAATTCTATTCTCTTAAAGATCTGGGTGAAGCGACAATGGCAAAGGGTTAACATGGTTTTCCAAATTTAACTAAAATGTGACCCCTGCTGGAGACCTCCTCAACCTTAAATTCGTTTTCTATATGCATGTAATTATCCACTTTTGACAGAATGAATTCTAGCTTCTAATGTTGATTGACATGCCACTGTCATGTAAAAGTTGTGAAAAATAGAACTGCTGTAAGAAACATGAATACATGAGAAAAAGAAGGGGGGAAAATCACATCAAAAATGGTGTGGAACACAGCAAAACACTTAAAAACGAACATGCAGAAACGCACCTGAACTGCATTTCTGTGGTCTGAAACTGCCCTTGGTCCACCAGGCATAGTAAAATGATAAATGGGAAAGGGCTACTGTTGTTTCAAAAAGGTGATGCAAGAGTGAAGACACCTTAGTAATACAACTAAGTGCAGAGGTGCAACTATGAATCATTGGGTCCCATAGCACAATTTTAAAGCAGCGGCTATGACTTTTGTCTTAAAGCGGGGGTTCTGCGGGAAATTTTATTTTTATTTTTTTAACATGTGCGTCTACTGCTTTTATGATTGTTCAGCGTGTACTCACTTGTCTTGAAAATGTATATGCACCCGCAATTACATTTGGACGAAAATAATGATTTATAACATTTCCTGCAGTAAGGTTCAATCTTGCTTGTGGGCATTGTGAAGCCCACAAGCAAATACTTCCGGGAATCGGTGAATGCTGATATCCTCATAACGTGACCTGCTTCAAGAGTCATGTGACCTTTAAAATCCTGCGAGATTTCGTCTTTATGGGCGATTACTAGTCTCCTGAAAAGCATGACGCTGTGCTCCCAGAAGACACAGCGAAAGACTCCGAGCAAACACTCGGGCGCTCAGAAAGAAAAGAGACAGGCCCAATCCCACGGGAGACAGACCTGGAAGTGTCTGCATCTAAAAAGACATTAAAGGTATTTAAATGATTTTAAAAAAATTGGATAGCGAAATGTCGATCTACATAATAAGATGTTATGGATAAGCTATACTTTATATTTAGGGTGAACCTCCGCTTTAAGCAGTGGTAAGTTGTTGTTTTTTGCCCTAGAAACTTGTTTAATACTACTTCAAAAGTTATTGTCTCCCCCTCCCAATTCATTAAAAACAAGTTATAAAAAAGGAAAAAAATAAGATTTCTAATTTTAACACTACAGGTGAAACTCGAAAATTTTGAATAGCGTGCAAAAGTTCATTTATTTCACTAATGCAACTTAAAAGGGGAAACTAATATATGAGATAGACTCACTGGGCCAGATTCAGATAGAATTGCCTATCTTTAGGCGGGCATGGCGTATCTCAGATACACTACGCAGATGTAACTCAGAGAGGCAACTACAGTATTCATAAAACACTTGCACCTAACTTTGCGCCGGCGTAACTTAATTCCTTCGGCGTAAGTGGAAGTGGGTGTGACCTTATGCAAATGAATGGTCTAGTGATTTACGCCCGGCGTATCTTGAACGGAGCATGCTCAGTACGTTCGTTCCCTTGTGAGCATGCTCACAACTATGCTGGCCCAACTTACAGAGATACACCGGCCCAACTTACAGAGATACGCCGGTCCAACTTACGCCCGGCCGATGCAAAAGTACATCCAGTTTTATCCCCCCCAGGGAAGGTACTTTTGCTGTGAGATGGCTGCTCCCGTTCCTCACAGGCAGAGGAGGAAAAAAAACTTTAACACCCAGGAGATGTCAGCCCTCATAGCAGAAATGGAGACTTATGACCAGGGCCGCCATCAGGGGGGTACAGGCAGTACACCTGTAAGGGGCCCGGGGGTCCCGAGTGGCCCGGATGGGAACCCCCTTTTTTTATTTTATTTTTATTAAAAAAAAAAATGTAATATATTTTTATTTATATTTTTTTGATGGACAAGAAGACCTGGCTTGCAGTCTCTGCTCTAATTCATTTCTAAGGTGTTCTATCGAGTTGAGGTCAGGACTCTGTGCAGGCCAGTCAAGTTTCTCCACCCCAAACTTGCTCACCCGTGTCTTTATGGACCTTGCTTTGTGCCATGGTGAGCAGTCATGTTGGAACAGTAAGGGGCCGTCCCCAAACTGTTTCTACAAAGTTGGGAGCATGAAATTGTCCAAAATGTCTTGGTATGCTGATGCCTTAAGAGTTCCCTTCACTGGAACTATGGGGCCAAGTCCAACCCCTGAAAACAACCCCGCACCATAACCCCCCTTTCATCAAATGATTTGCACTAGTCCACAAAGCAAGGACCATAAAGACATAAATCAGTGAGTTTGGGGTGGAGGAACTGGACTGGCCTGCACAGAGTCCTGACCTCAACACCTTTGGGATGAATTAGAGCGGAGACTGTGAGCCGGGCCTTCTTATCCAACATCAGTTCCTGACCTCACAAATACACTTCTGGAAGAATGGTCAAACATTCCCATAGACACTCCTAAACCTTGTGGACGGCCTTCCCAGAAGAGTTGAAGATTTTATAGCTGCAAAGGGTGAGCCAACCCAATATTGAACCCTACAGGCTAAAAGATCGCACACACGATCGAATATTCCGATGGACGTGTTTTGTCGTATAATCAAACCGTCTGTACGCTCCATCGGACAAAAGAGCAGAAAAACTACGTAGTTTCGTGAATGTTGGCTGAAAAAGTTCTGCCGTCTGTATACAGAACAAGTTCACGGCCAGTGACTTTAGGACAAATATATATATATAATTATTATTAAAGGGCCCAGAGGTCCTGGATGGAAAGCCCCCTTTATTTGGTAATTTCTTTTTATATAAAAAAAGGGAGGATGCCATCTGGGGCCCTGGTGGCCTCCGGGCCCCTAAAAAATAAAAATGTTTCTTTTTTTTTAAGGGGTTCCCATTCGGGCCCCTGGGGACCCCCGGGCCCCTTACAGGTGTACTGCCTGTACCCCCCTGATGGCGGCCCTGGTGGCGGGGGACCCATTAGTAGTGCTAGGACCACTGCTGCCATGTCTTGTCCTGTAACGGTGCTGCTGAAGCTGCTCTCCAGCTGACTTGAGCAAGTCTGGTGCAAAGTTACCCCTGCTTTATGAGGGGTAACTTTAGGCCGGCCAAACAGCTTAGGCACACCGCGCGTAGCCTGCGCCGAACGGGCCTATGTTCGGGAATTGGCGTATCTCCCTCATTTGCATATTTGCATAGGAAATCAATGGGTTTGCCAGATGCGTCCGGCATAAATATGCACCTAGGATGTGCAGGTGTAGGCAAGTTACACCGTTCGGGAGTAGCCTATTTTGGTGCGTATCTAGTTCTGTGGGTACGGTGCATAGATACTCCGGCGCAAATTTAGACTTAGGCGGCACATCTCGAGATACTCCAGCATAAGTCCTATCTGAATCTGGCCCACTGCATGCAAAGCAAGATAGTTCAAGCTGTGACTTGTCATAATTGTGATGATTATGGCTTACAGCTCAGGAAAACCCCAAATCCACAATCTCAGAAAATTAGAATATTGTGAAAAGGTGCAATATTCTAGGCTCAAAGTGTCCCACTCTAATCAGCTAATTAAGCCATAACACCTGCAAAGGGTTCCTGAGCCTTTCAATGGTCTCTCAGTCTGGTTCAGTGGGAATAACAATCATGGGAAAGACTGCTGAATTGACAGTTGTGCAGAAAACCATCATTGACACCCCCCCCCCCCCATAAGGAGGGAGAGCCTCAAAAGGTAATTGCAAAAGAAGGTGGATGTTCCCAAAGTGCTGTATCAAATTTTATGTGGAAGGGAAAAGTGTGGAAGAAAAAAGGTTCACAGGCAGCAGGGATGACCCCAGCCAGGGAAGGATTGTCAGGAAAAGGTCATTCAAAAGTGTTGGGGACTTTCACAAAGAGTGGACTGAGGCTGGAGTCAGTGCATCAAGAGCCACCACACACAGACGGATCCTGGACATGGGCTTCAAATGTTGTATTCCTCTTGCCAAGCCACTCCTGAACAACAAACATCGTCAGAAGCGTCTTACCTGGGCTAAAGAAAAACAGACCTGGTCTGTTGCTCAGTGGTCCAAAGTCCTCTTTTCTGATGAGAGAAAATTTTGAATCTCATTTGGAAACCGAGGAGCAATGGAGAGGCACACACTGCAAGATGCTTGAAGTCCAGTGTGAAGTTTCCACAATCTGTGATAATTTGGGGAGCCATGTCATCTGCTGGTGTTGGTCCACTGTGCTTCATTAAGGCCAGGGTCAATGCAGTCCTGAGATTTTGAAGCACTTCATGATTCCTTTCACAGACAAACTCTATGGGGATGCTGACTTCCTTTTCCAGCAAGACTTTGCACCTGCCCACACTGCCAAACGCACCAAAAACTGGTTTAGTGACCATGGAATTACTGTGCTTAATTGACCAGCAAACTCACCTGACCTGAACCTCATAGAGAATCTATGGTGCATTGCCAAGAGAAAGATGAGAGACATGAGACCAAACAATGCAGAAGAGCTGAAGGACGCTATTGAAGCATCCTGGTCTTCCATAACACCTCAGCAGTACCCCAGGATGATAGCTTCCATGCCACACTGCGTTGAGGCAGTAATTGCTGCAAAAGGGGCCCGAACCAAGTATCGAGTACATATGCATGCTTATACTTTTCAGAGGTCCGATATTGTTCTATGTACAATCCTTGTTTTATTGATTGCATGCAATATTCAAATTTTCTGAGATTGTGGATTTGGGGTTTTCATGAGCTGTAAACCATAATCATCACAAATATGACAAATCACAGCTCGAACTATCTTGCTTTGCATGTAATGAGTCTATCTCATATATTAGTTTCACCTTTTAAGTTGCATTAGTGAAATAAATTAACTTTTGCACGATATTCAAATTTTTCGAGTTTCACCTGTATAAGATTAATTTTTTTTTCAACATCTTACATTTGAAGGACATTCTTGTTCTGTGGATCTATCGAATAGGACCTAGAAGGAAAAAAATATGAAAATTTGATCATTTTGTTAATGCTGAAAGAGAACTTGCAAAGCAAACAAGTTTAAATGCACTGATTTGAAAAAAGAGTAATGCCCCATACACACGATCGGAAATTGCGACAGCAAAAGTCCGATGTGTGTATGCTCCATCGGACGTTTGCTGTCGGAATTTCCACCAACAAAAGCTTGAGAGCTGGTTTTCAAAATTTTCCGTTCTATAAAAATTCCTATCGGAAAATCCGATTATCTGTAGCGATTCCGACACACAAAATTCAGACGCGCAAAATTTCGAAGCATGTTTGGAAACAATTCAACGCATGCTCGGAAGCATTGAACTTAATTTTCTCAGCTCGCCGTAGTGTTGTATGTCACCGCATTCTTGATAGACGAAAGTTCAGAGAACTTTTGTGTGACCGTGCGTATGCAAGCCAAGCTTGAGTGGAATTCCATCGGAGAAACCATTCAAGGTTTTTCCGACGGAAAATCAGATTGTGTGTACGCGGCATTAGAACAGTTGAAGCTACACCCTCACCACTGCAAACACACAAATGACAAAAACACTATGTAGAAAATAAAAAACAATTTCATCTTCTGTGTAACCTAATGATCTGCCTCCGGTCTGTTACTTACTAACATTAATTAGGTAAATCCATCTTTAAAATGAAATATGTAAATTTGAGATTATGCACTTCTAAAATTACTGATATGGTGTTCAGAAAAATAGACACTGATGTAAATTCAGAAAAAAATAAAAATAAGCAGCAGAAGTCCCCAAAGCATAGGGTACATTATAGTTTTTTTTTTTTCAATCATCTGCCCTAAATATAACATCATTCTTATGATGGATGGGATCCACTGTCAGGGACAGATACGTCTGCATCAAAATCTGCCATATGTTTTTTTTTTTTTTTTTATGTGTTCAAGTCTCATATGAAATTATATGCTTCAGTCCAGGAAATGTAAACTCAGACTAAAGCTGTATCTAAAAACAATATTTGTTACTTTCTGCTGTAAAACATATTAAATAACAAAAAAAATAAAAATAAATCACATTTCTTTTATATTTTTTTAATACTAGTACTAACAGCGATCAGCGACTTATAGTGGGACTGTGATAGTGCGGCAGAGAATTTAACACGGTGGGAACTGACTAACTGCCAATTTAATTTTCAGTGACACCAATACAGTGATCAATGATAATACTATACACTGTCACTATATTAATGACACTGGCTGGGAAGGGGTAGACATCTAGGGGCAATCAAGGGGTTAAATTGTGTGACTAACAATGTGTAATATGTGCTGCTTTTTACAACAGATCCATTTGCATGGAAAAGAAACAAAGCAATTGTTCCCTCTGTATACAGCCTTATGTTTGTCAACACAGGGCTCTGGGCTGTAAGTTGACATGGCTGATCAGCAGGTCTCAGCCATGAATCATTGGCTGGCATCTGGAGTAGGTGGTAAGGGGGAGCATGCACGCCCAAAACCCAGAAACAGAGTACGGGTACTCTGCTGTGCCTGTAGGAGCTGCTTTGTCACAGTATATGTAGTGCGGCTGGTCGGCAAGTGGTTAATAAATGCCAACAAATTACAGCCTTCATAATGTTTCTACACACCAGTACATTTCTTTCTTCAAAACCAGGGTTTTATTTCGGTATCCATACCTTTGAGTGATTCCATAGACTTCTTTGCAGATGACCTGAAGCACTGCCCGATAAAACAAGGACTCAGTAGGAAGCTTGTAAAAGCAAAGCAAACAGCAAAGTGGGAAACATAATTAATCAAAAATGAACAGTACTTAAATGTTTTTGAACAATTATTTCATACAAAGAGTCACATAGTATTTTTTTTTTTTATAACAAATTAGTACTTTTAAGTTTGCTTTTGTTTTTCAGTATATGCAACATTATAAAAGACGCCCAATGGGTAGGAATGGGGATCCAGCAATTATAAGCACAACACGATTTTCATTTTCAGGAAGCTTACCATTCTAAAAATACAGACTTTTACCAACAAGCTGCATATTCTTTTTGGGGCAGCATGGGTGAGCTTGCATACAGTGTGCACACTTGGCTGATGTTACAAGACTTGTCAGTCACAGAATGGCAACTCCTATAAGAGGCATGGCTATCTACCTACAAAATCCTATCCTAATTCCAGGGTAAAAAAGCCTACTCTATGTAAATCGTTTATGTATTCTGGCTGAAAAATAAGTTAAATTAGAAACAACCTTATATAGCTTGATAGTCCAACATGGCTCCAAATGACACCTTCAGACTTTGAATACACCCAAAACAACCAGATCATCCTGCATCCCAAAAATTATCATTACAGCACCTTAGGTAAAATGTTTTCTTATTTAAAATATTCATATTTCTACTGATAATTTTTCATATCTAACATTATTAGATACTTGTTGTATATAGAGCAGGCTTGTTACAGGTTTTGGTCTCAGTTTCATTATTTACCACCCTTTTTCCCCACTGTCGCAGTGGAATGAATGTTCCATGAAAATAGGCAAAACGTTTTTGTAAAACAGTATTCTCCTTAATTACTAAAGTCACAGGCCTAATCATTTTACCCTCTCCACAGTTGGCTTTATTGAACATAGGAATACACTTGGTACCCAAAATCTTTAGATCTTTGGTTACACACATTTTGAGTAGCAAAATTAACTATTACTACCAAACGGAAATCCTTGGATAGTCATATCCAGAGTTAAACAACAGTATGTGTATGAAAGGTACTTTGCTGTTAGGAACCATCATTTACTTAATTTCAAACCTTGGGATTTATGGATAGCGAATTACCCATGTGACAGATAAGGGGATTTTAACAGTCCTTCGCACATTTGTCTGGCACATGTTATTGGTTATTGTTTGTTTGATTTTATTTGTGTTATGAATGAATGAATGAATGAAAACTTGTATAGCGCGGCACATGCGAACTGAATCGCCTCTGGGCGCTTGTTGTTCCTGTCTCCTTTGATATCAAAAGAGATGTGTCTTGACCTTTTTCCTAAATGCTAGGTGGTTCTCCTCCAACCGAATGCTGGTTGGTAAAGCGTTCCATAGTCTTGGACCTTGGATCGCGAATCTTCTTTCTCCTTTGGACTTGAAGTTGGCTTTCGGAACCTGGAGCAGGTTCTGATTCGTGGATCGCAAAACGCGATTGGGGTTATGCGCCTTTATTATTTCGCATAAATAAAGGGGGGCATTCCCATGGACACATCTATGCGTAAGACAGAGAGCTTTAAAAGCAATTCTGTCTTTAACTGGCAGCCAATGAAGGGCTCGCAGTGAAGGTGAGATGGATTCCCAAGGTTTTTTCCCTGTCACAAGTCTGGCGGCCGTATTCTGAACGACTTGCAGACGAGCGATTTGGTACTTGGGGAGTCCGAGGTAAAGGGCATTTGCATAATCCAGCCTGGAGTTTACAACTGCTCCCACCACGACCGGTAAATCTTCTTTAGGGATGAACGGAGTGAGTCTGCGTAGTAGGCGCAGTAGATGGTGAGATCTGCTGACTACTGACCCTATTTGTGCGTCCATTGTCATAAAGGAGTCAAAAATGACTCCTAGGCTTTTGACTTTGGCGCTAGGGGAGATGAGCTTGCCCAAAATAGGCGGGGGGGTCCACGCTGTTGAAAGTTGATTCCTGCGCTTGGCGTGAAACAGGAGAAGTTCTGTTTTCGCTCCATTGAGTTTAAGATAACTCTTTGTCATCCAGTCCTCTATCAAAGAGAGGCATGTCTCTAGATTGAGGTGGTGATCCTGTCTATTGCAGATGCGGAAATACAGTTGCGTATCATCTGCATATGAGTGGTAAAGCAGTTTTTGGCTGCTGATAATCTCAAAAAGAGGACGAAGATAAATGTTAAACAGCACTGGTGACAGAGGCGATCCTTGAGGGACTCCGCATGTTACTGTGCGTTTCTCAGACGTAAACGATCCTAACTTCACGGTTTGCGATCGGTTTTCCAGAAAAGAGGAGAACCAAGATAAATCGCCTTCTGCGACTCTGGCTACTTCAACAAGCCGAGTCAGCAGCAGTTTGTGGTCTACCGTGTCGAAAGCGGCACTTAGGTCCAACAGAACTAGAAGACAGGATTCTCCTTCGTCTGCGGCCTTGAGAACATCGTCCCATACTTTCAGCAATGCTGTTTCCGTCCCGTGTCCGGGACGGAAGCCAGATTGCAATGGGTCAAGTAGCTTGTAGGTATCTAGATGCTGTTGCAGCTGTTGTACCACTACTTTTTCCATTATTTTTGAAAGTGTGTTGAGGCTTGTTATGGGACGGCGGTGGAGTGGGTCCTTGGGGTCCAGGGAGGGGTTCTTCATGATGGGTAGGATTGTACCCTCTTTCAACTGTGAGGGCACTATGCCCTCCAGGAAAGACTGGTTGATAAGCTGCGTGATGGGAGGAGCCAGGATGTAGGCACATTCCTTCAGCAGTTTAGTGGGTATAATGTCATTTGGCGCTGTGCCATTACGCAAAGCGCCAATGATATTCTTGGTGGTCTCAATGGGGATGGGTTCCAGGGTAAACTTACCTGATATCGGAGAATTACTATGGGTGTTATGTGAGAGGCTGCAGGGGGGGCTGAGGGGGGAATTGTTTTGCTGAATGCTTTCACGGATTGCCTCGATTTTATTAACAAAGTAATCCGATAGTTCATCACAAAATTCTTGTGTGTCCGAACTGGGGGCTTCAATGCAACTTGGTTTCATGGTCTGGGTGACCATCTTGAAGAGTTCACGGGGGCGGTTTAGGGCACCGTTGATAGCCTCCGAAAAATACTTTTTCTTGGCTTCGAAAATTCCTTTGTGGTATTTTCTCGTAGTCGCCTTGTAGATGGATAAATTTAGCTCTGAAGAACATCTTTTCCAGGCAGATTCTGCCCTTCTGCGTTCTTGCTTCAGTAACGACAGCTGGTTGTTAAACCAGCTGCGGTTGTTTTTCCGAATGCGGGTTATTCGTTTCGGCGCTACCAAGTCGGCTGACTGTAGCATGGCCGAGTTTATGGCATCCAATGTTTCAACGGCCGTTTGATGCGGCTGAGTTGTTTCTATCTTTTTCCTTAAAGTAGTTTTGAAGAGTTCCGAGTGGAGCTTCTTCTGACATCTAGTCCAGTGTATTGTCACTGGATTTGATGTTTTTGTTGCGGGGGGGATGGTGGAAATACTGAATATAATTGCATGGTGATCAGTCCATGGCAATTTTTCATTTTCCAAATTTTTTATTTCCAGAGCTTGTCTGAAAATAAGATCGAGTGTGTGACCTGAAGCATGTGTGGGCCCACATACTAGTTGCTGTAACCCTAATCCTTCCAGGTGGTCAATACAGGCATCGGCAATGGGGTCTTGTGAGGAGTTGGCCCAAAGATTGAAATCCCCAAGCAGCAAAAGATGTTTGCTGTTGAGGGTGTAAGTGGAGAAGAAATCCGTCCATGATGATAGCAGCTGCGATTTTGGGCCGGGCGGCCTATAGCAGAGCAGAATGTGGACGGTCTCCTTTGAACTTGCTTGCAGTTGCAGAGTAAGGGTTTCCATGAATGGAAGAGGGTTTTGGCGGACTGGTTTGGTGATCGTAAGATGAGTCTTGTGGATCACCGCCAGTCCTCCTCCTCTTTGCCCTATTCTGTTTTCCGTAATAATACGGTAATTTTCTGGCACCAGTTCTCCTAGAATGGTGTTACAGTCGGCTGTGAGCCAGCTCTCTGTAATGAAGAGACAGTCTAGGTCATTTTGTTGAATGAAGTCGCGGATTTCTAGTCGGTGTTTTACTGCCGATCTAGTGTTAATCAGAGCACATGATATGTGCTTGAGCTGGGGTAAATGGCAGAAATGTCTGACCGTCGATCTATGATCGATTCTCAAAAGTTGCTCAATTCTTAGAGCTTTTTTGGTGATGGCTGGCAGTATTGCGGCGCATTGCCTCAAACTCCAAATGGTTTTGGCAGAATATTGCCGACATGCCATGATCGCCAATACACCGGAGGGGGGGGGGGACTTGGGGCTGTGGGGGGAGGAATTGAACTCCTCTCTCCTGGCTTGGTCCAGAGGAAGGCAAAAAACCCTGGCGGCGCTCGGCCAATATGCTCCGGCAGGGAAAAAATTCCTTCCTGACCCCTGTAAGAGGCGATCGGGTAACCCCTGGATCAATTCTGTATGTTTGGAAAGACGGGGGGGCTGGGGCTGGGAGGGTGACCCTATTGCTGGATCGGTGGGATGGCTGCCTGCTCAGGCATTGTGATGATAAGGTGTTTCTCAAATAAAAAATTGGGGGGTGTGAGGGGTGAAAGCGGGGCCGAGTGACTGTCCTTTTGGGATGGGGGGGTTCCCTGGAAGCTGGCTGAGGACCGTAGTGGCTTGGGGAGCGGTGCGCCGCTAGGCCGCAAGTGAAGCCGCGGTCTTTCCTAGACCGCGGCCCCGCGATTCAGGGCGGCCTGGCGCGGTGCCCTCAAGAAAGCCCCAGAACGGCTGAAATTTCCACGGGAAGGTGGCGGGAGGAAGCCCCTGAAGGCGATGGCGGTGTGGGCGTGCAGGGGGTTATGAGTTGTCAGTTGGAAAATAAACATTATACTAACTCAAACGACAATATGGACATGGTTGAAATAGTTTAGTGCGGCTTTGCACTCCGATGCACAGCTAGTTCCCTTTAAGGGGTGTTTAGAGTGCGAGGGTGGCACCAAAGCCAAAAAATGGGACCATGGCTGTGGTTCTCAAATGACTCACTATATGGTGATTCTTGTGTAATAAGTACTTAAATGTAATTTTGCACTATTAATGACAATGCAATGCCTATTATGTTTTGCTGTAACTTCGTTTTCTCTTTATGGCATAAACCAAATAAAAATAATTGAAAAAAAAATAAGTAAATGTACTGTAGCTCCTAAAAAATCCAACTACTGTATGTAAAGGCATAGCTCTACGTAGATTGAGGATAGGTTGGACCCTCTGTCAAGCTATTGTTGCAGTCTGTATCCCCACAGGTTATATTCTCCTAAATATTTGTCCTGAAAACCATCAGGGATTCCCCTGACTTTGGGTAGACTGCTTCTTATTTTGTATTGTGTCTCTAAGACAGGAAGTGAAGGGAGGTCTCCCTAGCAGAACATTTACAGTAATCCCCCTCCTAAAAAAATAAATACAATTTTTTTTTTTTATAATAATAATAATAATAATATATATATATATACAGTGCAGAAAATAAGTATTTGAACACCCTGCTATTTTGCAAGTTCTCCCACTTGGAAATCATGGAGGGGTCTGAAATTGTCATCGTAGGTGCATGTCCACTGTGAGAGACATAATCAAAAAAATAATTCCAGAAATCACAATTTATGAATTTTTAACTATTTATTTGTATGATACAGCTGCAAAGAAGTATTTGAACACCTGTCTATCAGCTAGAATTCTGACCCTCAAAGACCTGTTAGTCTGCCTTTAAAATGTCCACCTCCACTCCATTTATTATCCTAAATTAGATGCACCTGTTTGAGGTCATTAGCTGCATAAAGACACCTGTCCACCCCATACAATCAGTAAGAATCCAACTACTAACATGGCCAAGACCAAAGAGCTGTCCAAAGACACTAGAGACAAAATTGTACACCTCCACAAGGCTGGAAAGGGCTACGGGGAAATTGCCAAGCAGCTTGGTGAAAAAAGGTCCACTGTTGGAGCAATCATTAGAAAATGGAAGAAGCTAAACATGACTGTCAATCTCCCTTGGACTGGGGCTCCATGCAAAATCTCACCTCGTGGGGTCTCAATGATCCTAAGAAAGGTAAGAAATCAGCCCAGGACTACACGGGAGGAGCTGGTCAATGACCTGAAAAGAGCTGGGACCACCGTTTCCAAGGTTACTGTTGGTAATACACTAAGACGTCATGGTTTGAAATCATGCATGGCACGGAAGGTTCCCCTGCTTAAACCAGCACATGTCAAGGCCCGTCTTAAGTTTGCCAATGACCATTTGGATGATCCAGAGGAGTCTTGGGAGAAAGTCATGTGGTCAGATGAGACCAAAATAGAACTTTTTGGTCATAATTCCACTAACCGTGTTTGGAGGAAGAAGAATGATGAGTACCATCCCAAGAACACCATCCCTACTGTGAAGCATGGGGGTGGTAGCATCATGCTTTGGGGGTGTTTTTCTGCACATGGAATAGGGCGACTGCACTGTATTAAGGAGAGGATGACCGGGGCCATGTATTGCGAGATTTTGGGCAACAACCTCCTTCCCTCAGTTAGAGCTTTGAAGATGGGTCGAGGCTGGGTCTTCCAACATGACAATGACCCGAAGCACACAGCCAGGATAACCAAGGAGTGGCTCTGTAAGAAGCATATCAAGGTTCTGGCGTGGCCTAGCCAGTCTCCAGACCTAAACCCAATAGAGAATCTTTGGAGGGAGCTCAAACTCCGTGTTTCTCAGCGACAGCCCAGAAACCTGACTGATCTAGAGAAGATCTGTGTGGAGGAGTGGGCCAAAATCCCTCCTCCAGTGTGTGCAAACCTGGTGAAAAACTACAAGAAACGTTTGACCTCTGTAATTGCAAACAAAGGCTACTGTACCAAATATTAACATTGATTTTCTCAGGTGTTCAAATACTTCTTTGCAGCTGTATCATACAAATAAATAGTTTAAAAAAATCATACATTGTGATTTCTGGAATTTTTTTTTTTTTGAATATGTCTCTCACAGTGGACATGCACCTAGATGACAATTTCAGACCCCTCCATGATTTCCAAGTAGGAGAACTTGCAAAATAGCAGGGTGTTCAAATACTTATTTTCCTCACTGTATATATATATATATATATATATATATATATATACACACACATTTTAACCACCTTCCACACTTTACCCAAAATGAAAACCCCCCCAAAAAACTGAAACAACCAACACTACCACTAATGCCGTGTACACACGATCGGTTCGTCTGATGAAAACAGTTTAATGGACCGTTTCTATCAGACGAACCGATCGTGTGTGAGCCCCATCGTTTTTTTTCCCATCGGTGAAAAAACTTAGAGCCTGTTTTAAAATCATCTGATGGTTAAAAAAACGATAGAAAAAACTATCGTCTGTGGGGAAATCCATCGATTAAAAATCAATGCATGCTCAGAATCAAGTCAACGCATTCTCGGAAGCATTGGACTTCATTTTTCTCAGCACATCGTCGTGTTTTACGCCACCGCGTTCTGACACGATCGGTTTTTTAACTGATGATGTGTAGGCAAGACTGATGAACATCAGCTTCATCGGATATCTGATGAAAAAATCCATCAGACCATTTTCATCGGATAAACCGATCGTGTGTTCAGGGCATTAGTAATTGCTATGCAGCCTTTTTTTATTTTAGCTTAGGCGAAGAGAGTAGTATTCTTCAGCGGTATAAAAAAAGCAGCTGGGTACTGGAATATTTCCCCGTACTGCATTTATGTTAAATATATTCTGTTATGTTTAGATCCTAAAACCTACACATAATACTACATAAATGCTATTAACAGCTCTATTACATAAACAAAGATAAGAAATGCCATATCACATAATCAAAGCTGTAAAACAACGTACATGCAGAAGACTTCCCTGGTTTGTATGTCTCTAGCAGTATAATGAGTTAATGTAAGCAGATGGGGAAATGTAAGTTCACATTTAGGTTATGCACCAACTAAAATCAGAAGGAAGACAGATACATGAAATTCAGTAAACAAAACTACTTACCCCTTGGCCGACCGCAACACGCTCTAGAGCCTTGAGAAGGAACAAAAAAAGATAAGGTCCATTTGTTTATCATTTTGTCAGACAATGTTATATATGTACTGGCAGAATGAACAGATTAATTATGTGACATTAAATAAACACAAATGCACTACAATGTGTTAGCCTTGTGTGTAAGGTTGTTAATCAGACCCTTTATTGCTTTTTTTTTCGTTTATTTTAGGCAGCTGAAGATAGGAAAAAACACTTTCACAAAAATTGGACTCTTAAGCTAAAATAAAATTCCATTAGACTTGGCTATGTGCCTAACACATCGCAGCAGCCAATGCTACACACTGATTTCATACTAAACGTAAAATACTTTTTCTGATTTCATCAAATGACATAATCAGGTAACTTGATATTTTAACAAAGGAAATGTTTATTTTATACTATGATTACTGTGCTAATAGAAGTGTGTGAAAACAATTTGGCTTTTTTTTACATTGCATGGTATACGCATAGCACTGGTTTAAGGATTAAGCTCTTCTCTAAAGGAATATAGGTACAGTGGCAGTGCAGTACCCTGCCAGGGTCTAAATAGAGGTTATGACTCAGGATTCTCAACCAGACAGGTTGAGGGGCTCCAGGGGGTTTGCTTAATGCAGAGGAAACTGGCTTTTCAGTTACTTCATTGTTTCGTAAAATCTGTTTTGCGGCGACAAAACGCCTATTGATTTTTTGCAGAAGAGGTGAATTAACATTGCCGGCTATGCCTGTACGCCCGATACACCTGAAAAAAAGGGTCCGGGACTTGTTTGAGCTTCAGGCGTACGGGCGTTTGGGCGTTCGGCGTGGAGATGTGAACCATCTCCATAGCCGACAATGTTAATTCGCCCCTCCAGCGTATCTAGGGCTGCTTCAGCATTGGGCGACAAAACGCCTAGGTTTGAATGGAGCCTTAGAGATCCGGGCAAGATGAAATCTCCAATACTGGGACCAGGTTTTGTGAACAGCTAGTACACTGATTGCACAGGTGTGTGCAGGGCTTTTTGCAGAGATCGGACCATAGATCTGAGCTCCACACCAGCAGACAGTAGGCCATTTCCCAGGAGTGAGGAGAGTTCCACCTAGAAGAAAAGTGGGAGCCAGAACAGCAAGGGGCTGCTGGCTGTATGGACAGAGTTGATAATCAAACTGTAGAAGACAGCCAAGGGCCTGGGGAGTAAGGCCAGAACCACAGTGCTGTATGTGTAATCCAGGAGGCTCAATGTCATTTTGTTTGGATAAAGGAGCAATGCTGAATTGAATTGAAAAAAGCGAGTGGTTGAGTCCTTGAAAGCTCCACCGTTTCATGCTCGTTCCCACAGTGCCCACACACATAAAAATGATCACTGTCAATCTAATGCATCATATCTAGAATGAGGAAAAATCATATGCTTAAAGAATGGCCAACCTGTGCAGACAAGCTTTGGCCAAGAGTCATAGGCCGCGTACACACGATCGAATTTGTCCGCTGAAAACGGTCCGATGGACCGTTTCAGCGGACATCTCCGATCGTGTGTATGGCCGAGCAGACAGATTGAGCAGCATGGCCGAGCAGCATGCTTTGAAATCTATCGGGTGGGAATCTGTCCGCCCGACATGTCTGCTGGTTAGTACACTTACCAGCAGACATGTCGTCCCGCACCGCCGCCAAATGGATTCGGCGCATGCGCGGAAGTGTTTTACTTCCTGGTGCGGTGACGTGGCGGCGTCAACGTCACCGCCACGTCACCGACATGTCAGCGCGCCGTCTGCTGGCAGGGATTTTGGTTTGCTCGTGTGTACACGCGAGCAAACCAAAATCCAAGCAGACAGATTTGTTCAAATCTGTCGGACGGACAGATTTGAACAAATCTGTCCGCTCGTGTGTACGAGGCCATACAGATGATGGTTCTAAAAGCTATCTTAGGTCTTTAAATACCTGAAGGATGGCCAGACAAAGCCCGGAAACATAACATATGGCTGTTTTGAGCATCGCTACAAACAGCTGGGCTGTACAGGAAGTGCTTGTAATATCAAAGATTTTACAGAATGTAAGAAAACCTCTTTGCAACTGATAACCAATTATGCAATTTTTCAGTGCAAAAAAATAAATAACATGTTTAATGTTTACTTGTGTGAAAAGTGAAGAGAAGAACAGCAGTTGCTATAGCACCACATGACAAGGACAATAGCATGTGTCACTGCTCACCAGTTCTAGTGAGCCTCCCTAAAATGTAATACTACGATTTAACCACTTAAGGACCGCCTACTGCACATTTACGTCGGCAGAATGGCACGGCTGGGCACATCAACGTATATATACGTTGGTTTTAGTACCCAGCCGTGGGTCGCGGGCGCGCGCCCGCGACCCGGTCCGAAGCTCCAGGACCGGGACCGCGGGATTCGCGGACCCGATCGCCGCTGCAGTGCGGCGATCCGTCCCTGGAGCGGAAGAACGGGGAGAGCCGTGTGTACACACGGCTTCCCCGTGCTTCTCTGTGGCCGGAGCATCGATCGCGTCATCCCTGTAATAGGGGGACGCGATCGATGACGTCACACCTACAGCCACACCCCCCTACAGTTGTAAACACACACATTAGGGCACACATTCCCTACAGCGCCCCCTGTGGTTAACTCCCAAACTGCAACTGTCATTTCCACAGTAAACAATGCAATTTAAATGCATTTTTTGCTGTGAAAATGACAATTGTCCCAAAAATGTGTCAAAATTGTCCGAAGTGTCCGCCATAATGTCGCAGTCACGAAAAAAATCGCTGATCGCCGCTATTAGTAGTAAAAAAAAATAATTAATAAAAATGCAATAAAACTATCCCTTATTTTGTAAACGCTATAAATTTTGCGAAAACCAACCGATAAACGCTTATTGCGATTTTTTTTACCAAAAATATGTAGAAGAATACATATCGGCCTAAACTGAGGAAAAAAAATGTTTTTTTTATATATTTTTGGGGGATATTTATTATAGCAAAAAGTAAAAAATATTGCATTTTTTTTTAAATTGTCGCTCTATTTTTGTTTATAGCGCAAAAAATAAAAACCGCAGAGGTGATCAAATACCACCAAAAGAAAGCTCTATTTGTGGGAAAAAAAGGACGCAAATTTTGTTTGGGAGCCACGTCGCACGACCGCGCAATTGTCTGTTAAAGCGACGCAGTGCCGAATCACAAAAACCCCTTGGGTCATTTGCCAGCGTATTGGTCCGGGTCTTAAGTGGTTAAAGAAAACAGGCACTATTTTTTATGCAGATATACAAAAAAAATGTAAGTTCCTATTCTTAAATGGTAATTCAACAGCATACAACCGTGTGAGGGCCATGTTTACACACATGTTCCATGCATCCCTGTGCAGGCAGTCCTATTTCATGTCAATTGAGAAGCAGCGGCTGCATGAACACAGCCACTGCTCCCAATCTGACAGCTATGTGTGTGCACGGGCCCAAACACTGTCTGCGTTCGGGGCTGTGCATGCACACGGATGTCAAATTGGGAGCAGTCGCTGCTTCCCAACTGAAATGAATGGTACTGTCTGCATAGGGATTCATGGAACAGCTGTGCATCCCTGTATAGGCAAACATGTCCTTTGCACGAGTGTACACTGTAGTACACCCATGTGAACAAGGCTTAAAGTACAACTGTCAAGAAAATTTACAGAATTCATTATCTCTAAACTTGTTCTGTGCCAGTGATTGAAAGTGTTTAGGCTGATGGTTAAACATGCTATATTATCTTGCTAGTTACACTGTAAATAGGCTGTGTTCTGTTGAGAGTAACAATTCTCTATGTAGGCTTTTGGACTAACAACAACATTATCAGCCTTTGCTCAGCCCTGCTACTGCTGGCCTACAGGTTTGCCATCAATAGCCTTTTCCTCCAATGGTATATTGTTGACAACCTGGAGTAAGAGGCTAGTCCCTCCTACTAGGTGCCAACAGTAGTGGGAGCCTGGCAGTTGGAGTTTTAATTGAATGACTACAGATTGGAAATTTTGTTTCTCTGAAATACATTTTGGACTTCTGTTACTTTGAAACACAATATTACTCATCACCTTTCTTCTTTTTGTTAATGCCATTTTTCGTCATTTTAAATGTTCTATATGGGAAGAAACATCTGTGGGTAATTCGTAAACACCAAGCATGGACAAAATAATTTTGCCTCCAACTTTGCAGAAAATGAACAGTGTTATTGAAAATCTTAACACATTTCATATTTTGAACATTCCCAACTGATCAAAGCCTATGTTCATATCTGGATCTGTCTCTGCATTCCATGCCTAAAATGCATTATTAACACAACATATTTCTTTGGCACTACTGCCTGTGAATGTTGGGGGGAAATCAAAATCCAAGTTAATATGTATACAAGGTCTAGCTACAATGCAAATATATAAACAATGGAACAGATGGATGATAAAACTTGGATGGAGGGACACAATCAGATTTTTAGAACATGTACAACAATTTAGTTGTATAACTATTGTACTATAATGGTAAGGCTATTATCATGATTAACCATAAAAACAGAGTTAGACAAGCGAACAGAGATACTTCTTAAATATTTAGTAATATTTCAGAGGTTACTAATGTCCAGTGACTCATGTAAATTCATAAAAAATAATGGATTGCTTCAATTTTTGAAGAATCCTGTGTTACTCTAGTCACCTTTGTTTTAGTGGCTTAGCCTTCACCGCAGGCCGGCTAGTATTACATTAGGGCAGTGTGGTTTAATCTGTGGTTACTGTGTAACAAACGCCCCCTGGTTTAAAGCCAGGTGCCTTGTTGCTCTGTAAGGTGTCTTGTAATCTTCTTTTGTCTACTTTTTCCTTGTTTTCTTTGTAAATCTTAAAAATATATATTATTTAACCACTTTCTGCCCGCCACATAGCAAAATGATGTGCGCAAAGTGGTAGTATTATCCTGACTGGACATCATATGATGTCCAGCAGGATAAGCCGCCAATGCATGCCTGGTGGTGTAGTGTGTCAGTCTGACACACAACATCTCTGACATAGGTAAAGAGCCTATGATTTAGGCTGTTTTTGCATAAGAAGGGAAAAGACACATATGGTAGAGATGGAATGAAAAAGCTGCTCGCCCCAATTTGGCATAAAAAAAAGAAAAAGGTTCCCCAGCGGGGTTATCAGGCAGCGGGATCAAAGGATTAAACAGTTTCCATATAAAACTATATTTATTGACCGATAATATCGGATATCACAGTGAGTATGGGTAAATGTTAAACAATATTTAAAAGAGAGGGTACAAAAGTTTCTCAATCCTTGTTGCAGTAGACATAAATATTTATACATACAAAGTTTTATATGGAAACTGTTTAATCCTTTGATCCCGCTGCCTGATAACCCCGCTGGGGAACCATTCTCTTTTTTTTATGCCAAATTGGGGCGAGCACCTTTTCCCTTCTTATGCAAAAACAATTTTTTGGGGGGCTCAAACCCCCCTATTTCCCCTTAGACACTTAGAGATATGACATCAGTCGTGTGGCTTTTCGTGGCTTCTAACCCATGCACCCCCTATTTATGACCTACACTCAGGGTACCCTTTTGGGTTGCTCCTGGACTTTGGCCATACAGGAGGTTTACCTACCTCCACCCCTGGAGGGGGATCTGACTATCACACCCCCCCCCCTTAGCATCAGGAGTAACTTACTACAGACTCCATTGTGCATTATGTTCAGATACTATACCCTATATCTGTCCCAATTCAACCATATACAAACCTTTGCATGAGGTTTAGCCATGATAGTCACACACGGCTGTATGCAAAAATGTTTTACAATTCAATCAGTTTCTGTTACGATTTATTTGTCAGTGATTATGGTGTCTATGATGGCCACTGCCATACATGCATGCTGTGTAGTGTCACTGTTTGGGGCCCCCGTCGGGGTCAGGCTGCCTCTGCCCCTTCCGATGTGGATGTGGCTCTGTCCTTCAGGGCTTCCCGGCAGGGTTAGGGGGACTGCCTATGTCCCCCATTTCCGCTCGCATGGTGTCCGGGGGGCCCCCTGGACAGCCATTGCCAGCTTTACCCTGCCGGCGGCGTCCCCCCAATCCCCTCTGGACTGATTGACGCAGTGCGCATGCGTGCCGCACAGGTGCGCGCATGGCGTCATGACATCACGCGCTTGGTGGCGGAGAGGACGGCTTTTTGCCGGGGCTGTATGGCCCTTTGGGACGCCGGGGGAGCCACCAGTGAGCCGTCTTCTCTATTGACGGCTGGGACTCTCACTCCTTTGGTGGATAGGAAACTCACGGCACCTGTGTGCGATCACCCTAATCGCCACACCCATTGGACTCTATAAAATTGTAGGTCTGTGTGGAGTCATTATTTGATTCTACACAGGCCAGATCAGATGTTACTGCACTCATGGTCTCTCTGCACTTTGTCCTCACCTACCATGCATACCAGCAGGTAGGATTTCCTTACCTGTCACACAGAATATTTCTACCTATTATTGCATCAGGTAAGCATTTATCTATATAACGTTATAGCACTTCATTACCTATTTTCACCTATCCCACTACCACTACAAAAATATATATATATATATTTTTTTTTTTACATATCTATTTTTTCATACCACTTCACCTCCATCACTTTAATACACACATGTGTTCACACCATATACTCACTTCCTTCAAATCATGCATATAATTTTTTATATCTCTCACATTGGATTGCCCTTAATGGTGATCATTTATTTACTTCCCCTACCAATCACACCACCAACCCCTTTCACACCTTACCCAGTTCACCACTGTTTCATATTATTGCATACTCCTTACTTACTGAATAACTTTAATGGACTTTATAAGCTGCCCTGACATCCATTTTATATTGGCACTTAGCAACTGCCTTTAGTCCCCTTAATACCATATATACTGCCACTTTGGCAGCTATGTTGAATGGATTTATCTAATCCTTCCTAATCATAAACAATTCTATGGGTGTCCATTGCAGGTCCCGATTCCTCCACCTCCTGGAGGGTGTCCACACTCTGGCTCCTTGTAGGCCCTCGAGGATGGGCCGTCATTCGCATTGGGGAGGATGGAGGCAGCCTAAGGCCCCCCCCCCCCCCGGCTACCCAACGGTGACCAGCATGCTTGATTCCTTGTTTTAGCGGTAACTATATCATTGTAATTGACCCACCATGATGTATGTTTTTATGCTTTGTAATACTTTTGAACCCCTATAATTTATATTTTAGAATGCCTGTCCCCCTGAAGAGACCGATCGAACGGTCGAAACGCGTCGGGGATCTACATTGTGCATTCATCTGCAACTTTACGATATGTATAAATATTTATGTCTACTGCAACAAGGATTGAGAAACTTTTGTACCCTCTCTTTTATATATTGTTTAACATTTACCCATACTCACTGTGATATCCGATATTATCGGTCAATAATTATCGTTTTATATGGAAACTGTTTAATCCTTTGATCCCGCTGCCTGATAACCCCGCTGGGGAACCTTTCTCTTTTTTTTATGATTTAGGCTGTTTACCATCTGATCAGCTGTGTCTGATCATAGTGTAAACAGGAACAGGTGTTTATCGGCTTTTCCTCCAAGTGCACTGACAGGCACAAGTAGAGGAGAGCTGACAATGGGGGGAGTCTGCGCTGATAATCAGCGCATTGATTATCAATGCAGACCCATTGAGGATTGAGGATTCCTACTTCAGACCACCAGGAATGGCCACTTCAGACAACCAAGTAAGCCCACCAGAGGTACCAATCAGTGCTCATTAGGATGGTACTCTGTGCCAACCAGTAACACCTGCCAGTGCCTTCTGATCAGTGATGCCTATCAGTGCCATCTATCAGTGCCGCCTATAAGTGCCCACCAGTGCCACCTATCAGTGCAGCCTATTAGTGCCCATCAGTGCTACATATAAGTGCCTCATTATCAGTGCCCATCAGTGCAACTTCATCAGTGCCAAAACAGTACTGCTTCATCAGTAAAGGAAACAACGTAAAATGTTGTAACAGAAACAAAAACAAAAAAAAAATCGGCCTTTTTATTTGTAGCACAAAAAATAAAAAACCCGCTGGTGATCAAATTTTAGCAAAATAAAGTTCTATTTGGGGAAACAAAAATGACAACAACATGGACTGGGCAGGAAGGGGGTGAAAGTGCCCTGTATTGAAGTGGTTAAGAAGCAAATGTAACCCTAATTTGGTCATGTGATGTGAAGATAAAGGATTAAATTTGAAAAAAAAAAAAAAAAACACCTGCAAAATCAACACTAAATAATATAATGCATACTTAAAGAGTTAATTAATACATTCAATTAATATTATTAATAATAATAGTAAATTAATAATTAATTTTAATTAATAATTAATTGGAAGTGTTTTGCCTACGAATGATGTAATATATTCTCTCTCATAAATTTACTTATTAACTATTATGCCTTGTACACACGATCAGAATTTCCGATGAAAAAAGTCAGATGGAATTTTTTCATCGCATATTCCAACCGTGTGTGGGACCCATCGGACTTTTTTCTGTCGGAGTTTAGAAATAGAACATGTTTTATTTTTTTCCGATGGAAAAAATCCTATCGGAAATTCCGATCGTCTGTGTGGAACTCTGACGGAGAAAAAAAACATGCATGCTCAGAATCAAGTCAACGCATGCTCGGACGCATTGAACTTCATTTTTCTCGGCTCGTCGTAGTGTTTTACGTCACCGCATTTTGGATGGTCAGAATTTGGTCTGACAGTGTGTATGCAAGACAGCTTTAACGGAATTCCGACGGAAAATTCCATTGGATTTTATCGCATTGGAAATTCAGATCGTGTGTACAGGGCATTAGGTGTACATTATATTTATTTAATCTCTCTTATTTTGGAGTGTTGATTGTGCAGGTTGTTTTGCGCTTTTGTGTTTTTATTTTTGTTTTATGTTGTTATTTCTGCATTTAAATGAGTTCAATGATTCCCAGCATGCGTAGGATTTTTGTGCGTCGGAATTGCATACAGACGATCAGAATTTCTGGAAAATTTGATAACCAGCTCTCTAATTTTTGCTGTTGGAATTTCCGACAGAAAATATCTGATGGGGCCTACACACAGTCGGAATTTCTGACCAAAAGCTCACATCAAACATTTCTTGTCATAAATTCTGATCGTGTGTACACAGCATTAGTGTATTTGTTAAAGTGAAATTTTAATCTGGTGGGATCACAGGAGCACAGTATATGTGCAAATTATGGCAGACTTACCACCAGCTTCACAATCCTAGTCACCAGTTTACCATAAACTATATGATGACAATAAATGTGATGTGTTTGACTGGAACCAGTGTGGCTGCTATATGTAGTCCTCCTTTTTATAGGCACAGGATCAATAATTAATCTAGGACAAAGTTTTTATATCAAATTACACAGTTGAGCATCCTGAAAGTATAAGGCCGCGTACACACGATCGAATCTATCTGCTGAAAACGGTCTGACAGACCGTCTCAGCAGACAGATTCGATCGTGTGTACGGCGAGCTGACGGATTTGGCCAGCAGACAGATTTTAAAGCACGCTTTAAAATCTGTCTGCTGGGAACCAGTCGGACCGATATGTCTGCTGGTTAGTACGCTAACCGAAAAGTTTAAAAATGAAAAAAAAAGTTAATTCATGTTAGGATATAGTGAGTAGAAATAAGAATGTGAAGGTGTCCAAGTTATTGTGCATCTTACCGATGTCTATATTGCAATATGTTTGTACGGTGAATCCAACAGGCACCTATTCTTCAACATATGTCTACATACACTAAACACATGCCCATATGGGATCGCAGTCAAATCAAAACAAAAATGTTGCAATGTGTATGGACCAATGAATGAATGAAAAACACTAAGTAGAAAAAAATATATTATAGTTGTTATAAATATGAACACTAAACTAAAAACATCCCAGTCTGCACTGGATGTTTATGAAATTAAAAAGATATACAGACTTCAGTTCTAATCTTCAAAGTTTCCACGCAGGTCAAAAAACGCATATTGTAAAGTAAGAAAAGAAGAAATGGGAGAAGTATAAAATGAACAAAACCCTCTAAGCGGATATAACTGTGCTTTACACATATGTACCAAGTAAAGATGCTCGTGAATGCCCATGGTCACTGTATTATACAGTACAATGCCAAGCTAGAGTAATTTGAAGAGCACGGTACATCATGTGATGACAAAAAGCAGAGAGAAGCTATACAGAAAACAGTACACTCAATTACAAATGTGAGTATACGGAACCAATGAGGTACAGATAAAATGACATGATGGGTTAGTGAAAAACTAGGTAGAGTTAAAAAGTAGGGGGGAGGAAGTACGAGAACAAAGGAAAAAAAAAGAAAAAAACAACACAGATTATACACAGTACTTGCCTGCACCCCAGTGAGTGGAGAGAATACTTTTTTTTTTGCAAAAGAGCATAATAAATTCTCATTTACCAAAATACCATACCTGATATCAAATTGCAGTGTTTAGGTTTGCGTTGGGCATAATGTAAAATAAGTGGTGGTTTACACTACAACCGCAATGCTCACAATGTCTTTGCGTGTTGAGGTGCATTGTGTTAAGTAGCCCATTCAAATTTAAACACATTTTAAAACACAACATTTAATACATACTGCATTTTTTGTGTTTCACTACAGATGCTCTCCGTTGGTGTGCAATCATTACTGTGTGAATGAGCCTTAAGCATTAAGGTATTGCATAACATAACAATGGTTAAAGAAGGTTATAGAAGGCATTTCACAGTGCCTCGTCTTAGGCAAGACTTTTACTTTTTAAATAAATTTAAAACATCAAAATGGAGCCAAAGGTCACTTTAAAGTATATGGTTTATAATCCAATTTACTTGGAACATGTGGAAAAGGGTTGCTAAAGCTACAATCCTTCATTCAGGACATAGTGAGCTCCTACACACTGAAAACCTTCACTTTTTCCAGAAAATATTTAACTCAGTTCCTGTGAATCACAGCTACAAGCTTTGAGGGAAGTCAGATTTCTGAAATGGTGTTCATCTAATGCTTAACAACTACAGACATAATATTTAGGCTAACAATCATCTGTTTAAATTGGATTTGTTGTGCACGTGACTTTGGTTTTGCATGAAGAAAAGGATCTGTGCTGAACAGTTGTTTTTACTCAAGACTACAGCGAACCATCAAATGACATGAATATTGACAAGTGGCTTTCAAGTCACAACACGGCAACTTACCAAACAAGCAGACATTCTAGCATTTCTACCAATGTGGCAGCTCCTCTCCTTCAAAAACTCACTCATCGGAAATCCCCATGTTCCATCTGTATGATCTGTAATACCAAAAGTTTAAACATACAATAAGCATTTTTCAAATTTGTTCCTTTATATATTGAATATATAAGCAAAAGTCAACCACAGTTACAGTCTATTTCAATAACCAAACAAGACAGATATATACTGTTCTTTTGAGGTTTTAAATCTTGCAGGCATTCCAATATTATGTCTACTATGCTTAACAAAAGATTTCTTCTTTATTTAGAATATGTAAACAGTCTATTACGAAGAGAAGTGGAGTAACAAAATACAAGACCTAACAACAAATTATTCACTTTGGCAAACAGCATGTTGTCCACGTTGCAGAAATTCATCATATGCCATGAAATGATGTATATTTAACACTCTCTTGCACTGAACCATGAACAACATGGGATATCTTTACTAAGTTTTTTTTTTGTGTTTTTCTGTTTACATTCATGTCAGAAGCACGCTCCAGGTCCCTGATCTGTTTTCTTCCAGCCTCGAGCAGCTGCAAAGCTCTCAGTTGTTTCATCAAAATATTTAGATCTTTTTTCATATCCAAAAGCATCAATTTATTTGGCTCACTTTCACTTGGGTGTCTTAGCGGGAAAAAAAAACGACCAAAGGATTTATTAAAAACACACATTTTGAGAAACCAAGTGGGGCAGATAAGAAGCACGAAAAAATAATAATAATAATAAAATTAATAATAATGAATATATATATATATATATATATATATATATATATATATACACACATACACACACACACACTTGAAATCGCACTGAAAGTACACTTGGAAGTGCAGCCACTGTAAATCTGAGGGGTAGATATGAAATGAGGGGAAGTTCTGCTGATTTTAACATCCAATCATGTGCAAGCTAAAATGCCGTTTATTTTCCTTACATGTCCTCCTCGTATCTACAGAGACTGTATATCCAAGTGCACTTTGCACTTGTAGTGGTTTTGCCTTTTGTAAACAACACCCCTATATTACCAAAAGTATTGGGATGCCTGACTTTACACATACATCAACTTTAATGCCATCCCAGTCTCAGTCCGTAGGTTCAATATGGAGTTGGCCTACCCTTTGAAGCTATAACAGCTTCAACTCTTCTGCGGAGGCTGTCCACAAGGTTTAGGAGTGTGTCTATGGGAATGTTTGACCATTCTTCCAGAAGTGCATTTGTCAGGCACTGATGTGGACGAGAAGGCCTGGCTTGCAGTCTCTGCTCTTATTCATCCCAAAGGTGTTCTATTGGGTTGAGGTCAGTACTCTGTACAGGCCAGTCAAGCTCTGCCACCCCAAATTTGCTCATCCATGTCTTTATAGACCTTACTTTGTGTACTGGTGCAAATCATTTGGAGGAGGGGGGTTATGGTGTGGGGTTGTTTTTCAGGGGTTGGGCTTGGCCCCTTAGTTCCAACTTTGTGGGAACAGTTTGGGGATGGCCCCTTCCTGTTCCAACATGACTGTGCACCAGTGCACAAGTGCACAAAGCAAGCTCCATAAAGACATATATGAGAGAGTTTGGGGTGGAGGAACTTGACTGGCCTGCACAAAGTCCTGACCTCAACCTTTGGGATGAATTAGAGAGAAGACTGTGAGCCAGACCTTCTTATCCACATCAGTGTCTGACCTCACAAATTTGTTCTGGAAGAATGGTCAAATATTCCCATAGACACACTCCTAAACCTTGTGCACAGCCTTCCCAGAAGAATTGAAGCTGTTATAGCTGCAAGGGGTGGGCCAACTCAATATTGAACCTTATGGACTAAGACATCATTAAAGGTAATGTGAGTGTAAAGGCAAGTGTCTGGTAATACAATGGGGTCAATTCACAAAGAGAAACGTTATTGGTTTTCTTCCGGTGTTAAATTAGCACTCCTTATTTAACGCTAGCAAACATGGTATTCACGAAAGCTATAATCGTTATTTAACATAGTCGTTATGGTTTTCAACTGACTCTTTATCCAAACGTTATGCTAACTACTCAGACGTTATTATTAACATTTGAGACGTTAAAATAACTCTTAAGATCGTTAAATAATGCTGGAGAGATGCATTCTGGGAGCAGAAGGGGAGGAGAAAAGCTGCATGTGGAAAAGAGCAGATGCAGAGAGAGAGAGACACAAGCAATACACATGGAGATTGAGCATGTGATGTGCAAAATTTCTAGTGTGTGCTTTTCTAAAGCCGTGTGTATTTCCTCATACAGAGAATAAATCATGGGAGATGATAATCGGAATTTAGCTATCACCTGGGTTTCAGAAAAGTCATCCAAAATAGTATGTGAACGGAATACACGTTTATAAATCTGAACAACATTCTAACGTGTTCTTCTTCGCCTCTGGATAATTTTAAGTTCAAATAGAGCACGGTTCTAGCTTGCCCAACACTACACTACAAAAATCGCCAAAAGCTTCCTCCAACAACAAAATATCGCCTGGGAAATGTCATAACGCCACCCTGAGGGAGGTGTTAATTTAACGATTGCTTAACGATTGATAACTGTCAAAAAAAAATTGTGAATTGCACTTCTGTACATATTTAACGATTTGACTCTTTAAAATAACGTTTTGAATCTTTAAAATAACGATTTGACTCTTTAATAAGGATCCACAAATATCGGTTCTGTGTAGGGAAACGTTATTTGATGATTTTTCAAAGCGTTAAATCGTTTAGTGAATTGAACTAGCTTCAATAACGTGCAAAATCGTTAAAATAACACTTGCAATCTGAAAATAAAGCTTTGTGAATTGACCCCAATGTGTATAGGCATCCATTGCAGACCTATTTTGATACTTGTTGCCATGCTGATGTGTTGGCTTTAATACTTTTGAATCTCTGACCCAGATAATGTACAGATATAGAAGGAATTGTGTCATTTGCCTGACTGTCACTTATTGGATCCTGTTCTGTCAATGACTCAAAAGTGTTGAAGACCAAAGTCATGCAATTATTTTCTGAAAGAAACTATCCATTTAGTACAATTATAAGGGGATGCTAATAGGCTAAATCATAAAATGCTTTTTAGATCCTTTAGGAACATCAAAGACAATACTTATATGATTGTTTTCCTCTGTCTGACTATTTTTGCTCTTGATTCAGCATTGGATATCTTAAAAAATAACCACTTTGGGCAGAATTACAGGAGCTTTATTGCCGTCTTCCATACTGTTATTTCACTATTCGGTCAACTCACTGATCTGTATGCAGATTATGATTCCTTTATTGCCAGAAACCTACTTGATTTTGAAGCAAAGGTAATGGCAGCAGGCCCAACGTTTGAACTTTTAACCACTTAACCCCCGGACCATATTGCTGGTCAAAGACCCGGCCAATTTTTGCGATTCGGCACTGCGTCGCTTTAACTGACAATTGCGTGGTCGTGCGACGTGGCTTCCAAACAAAATTGGCGTCCTTTTTTCCCCACAAATAGAGCTTTCTTTTGGTGGTATTTGATCACCTCTGTGGTTTTTATTTTTTGCGCTATAAACAAAAATAGAGCGACAATTTTGAAAAAAAATGATTTTTTTTTACTTTTTGCTGTAATAAATATCCCCCAAAAACATATATATATCTCTATATAAAAAAAAATCCTCAGTTTAGGCCGATACGTATTCGTCTACATATTTTTTGTAAAAAAAAAAAATCGCAATAAGCGTTTATTGATTGGTTTATTGAAAAGTTATAGCGTTTACTATAAAAATGCCACTGGCAGTGAATGGGTTAACACTAGGGGGCAAGGAAGGGGTTAATCATGTTCCCTGGGTGTGTTCTAACTGAAGGGGGGTGGACTTACATGGGAAAATGACAAATCGCTGTTCATACATTGTATGAACAGACGATAGGTCACTTCCCCCCCCTGACAGGACCGGGAGCTGTGTGCGATGGCGACCGCTGGGCACGCGTGTCGGCGTCACGGGCGAGCGGGGTGGCACGCGTGCGCCCCTATTGGCTGCTCGGCGAGATCACGTATAGCTACGTGATCTCGCCCAGCAGAGACGACCTGCCGCCGTATAACTGCGGCGGCTGGTCGGAAAGCAGTTAAAGCCCAACTTTGTGTTACGCTGAAAATAAAAAAAACTCAGCAAAAAAAAAAACTAAATAAAAGAGCTCTGGGGCTACAATACTTACCTCCTCTCTGGAGCTGTCCCCCACAGTAACTTCTATACTATAACTAGATTTCCCAGTGCTCCAGATTGAATGATGCCTGGTGTCATTCAACCTGAAGACTTAGGAAATATATTGAGTACAGAGCATCCTGTACTCACAGAATAATGATAAAGAGAGCGGGACTGACATCAGCAATATCGGGGACCATCTTCCACCAGGAAAAGATGCAGAGGCCCTACACTGCAAATGACAACCCTGAAAACATTGGGAAAGGGGAAGTAAAAAAACAAAAGCTTAAAACATAGCAGGGGCAGCATTGGATTGGGCTTTGCAAGTTGACAATAAAACGGCTTGTAGTCTCTGACAAGAATGCAGGCCATGCCATTTTGGTGCAACAGTGCTTACAATAGACGGTAGGAAAGATAATTCTCCAACATCCACTCACTACCAAAAAATTGGTTTTCTGTGCACGTTACGCTTAATCACTCTGAAGGAAAATTTACGTGCAAAATGTCTTAAGTAGTAAAAGTTCAACTTGGAGAAATGAAACTTTCCAACACCTGTAGCAAAATGTTAAAAGTGATCATGTATACAACTTTTAATTTAATGTGATATTACTTTCTGCTAACTGTAGAAAAATACAATGCAGTATATTAAAGATTTTAGAAAGTTGTAACAAGATCTATTTCAAACTGGTGTAAATAAATCATGAAAAAATATGTATTCCTTATATGTCAGTGTTTATAACAAACAATAAACCCAAATTGCAAGCAGTGCCCAAGTTATACTAAAGCATCAGTCTTAATCACGTGGATGACATCTTATGCCGCGTACACACGGTCGGAATTTCTGACAACCATTGTTCGTTGTGAGCTTGTTGTTGGAAAATCCGAGCATGTGTATGCTCCATCAGACATTTGCTGTCAGAATTTCCGACAACAAATGTTTGAAAGCTGGTTCTCAATTTTTTCGACAACAAAAGTTCTTGTCGGAAATTTCGATCGTGTGTAGCCCATTCTCAAAAGCATTCTCAAAATCAAGCAGAAAAGCAGCACTGCCTATTAAACTTAATTTTTCTCGACTTGTCGTACGTGTTGTATGTCATCGTGTTCTTGGCGTTCAAAATTTGACAACATTTGTGTGACCGTGTGTATGCAAGACTTGCAAGTTTGAGCCAACAGGTGTCGGAAAACAATCCATAGTTTTGTTGTCGGAATGTCCGATCGTGTGTACGCGGCATTACTGTAGCCCACTGAAACTAAGTTTATAGACTTGAGAATTCAAGAAATAGCCAACAGCTTGCTTTCTTTAATAATATCAACTCTATGTTCTCAATGTTGGCAGTAATCTTGAGCTTTTCTACAGTCCATTCAAGACCACCAAGCTACTGGCTTGGACCCGCTATTAGATTATTTTTTGGAAACACAGAAGGTAAAATAAATATTCAACATGTCACCATTTTTCTTGGAAAATATATTTCAAAAGCTAGTCAGTAACAACCCATGGAATCCATGCATACAAAGTTTAGGAGTTAACTGGGTCCCACGGGCGCGGTCACAGAGCTTTGGACCGGGTCGCGAGCGCGCCGCCGGCGGCACGCTCGCGACCCCCTGGCTGGGCTTAAAGAGACAAGTACAGGTACGTGATTGTGCCCAGCCGTGCCATTCTGCCGACGTATATTGTTGGTAGGGGGTCCTTAAGTGGTTAAGTTATGTGTAATAAAATGGAATGACACAGGGAAAAGTATTGAACACTATTGAAGAAAGGGAGATGCAAAAAGGCATGGAAAGTCAAAACACCAGCTGAAATCTATCAGTAATTAAAAAGCAACCCTGCTTCTTGTTAGTGCAAATTAATATCAGCTAGTTCAGTCTCAACTGATGGTCTATAAAAAGGTGTCTCATTACCAAGATGTCACACAGCTCTCTCAAGACCTTCACAACCTTAATGTATTGTTACAAAACATACTGATGTATGTCTAGCCTTCCGAATGATCCAGTGAGCAGTGTTGGGGGCCTAATCTGGAAGTGGAAAGATCATACTTCGCCATAAACCAGCCACGACCAGGTGCTCCTCACAAGAAAAATAATTATCAGAAGTGTCGGCCAAGAGCCAAGGACCACTTCAGAAAGACCGGAATTAACAGGTACAAGTGTTTCAAAGAAAACAATAAGTAATGCAATCAACTGCCATGGCCTGTTTGCATGCTCACCATGCAAAACTCCATTGCTGAAGAAAAAGCATGCTGAAGCTTGTTTAAAGTGGTGTGCTTTTTTGGGGGGTCTACTGGTTTTCTAGTAGTTTTGGATGCTTTGCATTGTGTACAGTGATAGAATCCCGACCCAACCAAAAATGTAGTCGGTTTCTTAGGAGAATCCAGTACATTACAAGCTATTCGGTTTCTCAAACCGGGGGCTCTTCTATGAATAAACTTGGGCTTGGATGAAATAGTAGATTGTAAATCTTGATCTTTTAGGAGTATAGTATAATGTTTTTTAAAGATAGTTTCTAGGATCTGCCTTTCAGATCCATGGTCACACCAGGACCATGGATCTGTGTGTGTGTAAACACACAGACCCATGACCTGTCAGAGGAGAGGAGACAGATATGTGTTCCCAGTACAAAGGAACACACATCGGTCTCCTCCTCTTGTAAGTCCCCTCCCCCTACAGTTAGAATCACTCCCTAGGGAACATATTAACCCCTTGATCGCCCCCTAGTGTTAACCCCTTCCCTGCCAGTCACATTTACACAGTAATCAGTACAGTTTTATAGCACTAATCGCTGTATAAATGTGAATGGTCCCAAAAACGTGTCTAATGTGTCTGTCACAATGTCAGTCACAATAATAAAAAATAAAATCGCAGATCACCGCCATTACGAGTAAAAAAAATAAACATGCCATAAATCTATCCCTTATTTTGCAGATGCTATAACTTTTGCGCAAACCAATCAATAAACGCTTAATGCGTTTTTTTTTTTTTACCAAAAATCTGTAAAAGATGACGTTATCAGTCTAAAATGAGGATTTTTTTTTTTTTTAATTGTGATATTTATTAAATCAAAAAGTTAAAAATATTGTTTTTCAAAATTGTTGCTCTTCTTTTGTTTATAGCACAAACAGTTAAAACCGCAGAGATGATCAAATACCACCAAACTAAAGCTCTATTTGTGGGGAAAAAAAACAAAGATTTCATTTGGGTGCAGTGTTGCATGGATAGGTCCCTCATACCAATCATAGGTATGTTTCAACGCCGCAAGTCTCGCTGCAAAACGTGCAAATTCGTCCAACATGGCCAAAAAACCTTTACCACAAAAGGAAAAACCTACGAGCTCAAGGAATTTTTTAATTGTTCATCGGATTTTGTGGTCTATGGCCTCATCTGCCCTTGTGGCCTCATGTATGTGGGCCGCACCATACGCCCACTAAGGCAAAGATTCGGCGAACACAGGAGATACATCGAAGGAGGAACAGACCCACACAGTGTCCCGAGACACTTCACTACAGTACATAAAAAATCGACCACAGGACTTTTTGTATGGGTCATTGAACAAATAGACAAAACCCTGCAACCAGCAGAAATATTCAAAAAGCTCTGTGCCAGAGAAACTTTCTGGATATATACCCTAGATGCACTCTCACCCGGAGGCATTAATGAAAGTATCGAAATCCAAACCATTCTCTAATCAACCCCGCCTCCTTACACCATCCCTTTACGATCCACACATTAAACACCAACCAATACATGTATATATGTATCATTTTATCTATAAATTATTGTTATTAATTATTATCTTTTATGCCAATAATGCATGTATATATATGTATATATGTGTATGTATGTATATTTTTCTTTTTCCTGTGCAACATATCCAATAACCAAAACATTTTTTTCCTATACATACCTTTACAGGAAATCCCTTTTCCATGTTCCCATGGGTGGCGGGTCCCCCAGTAAGTATAGCCCCCAACTCCCCGTTCCTTTCCATACCCTCCTGTTCTCTCTCCCCCCCCTTCTTTCCCTTCCTCTCCCCTCCCATTTCCCCCGCTCCTTTTTCCTCCCCCCCTTCCTCCCCTCGTAATCTCCCCCCCCACCTTGCCTAAACCCCCCCCCCTTCCCGCTCCCGGGCTTGATACCCCCCGCTCAACAACCACCATACGCCACATATATGTTCTTTTCAGAGTAAAACCCTCCTGTTAATTGTGTGTTTTTTGCTGCTGTTTGCTGTTTTTCATTGCTACTGTTTATTGCCCTTTTTCTTTGTTATTGTGTTACTTTTAGATACTAATTTTTAATCATCTATTGTTGCTATCATCATTGCCATATTATTGTTTTTTTTGTTCTTATATAATTTAAATTAACGTACATTCCCATATAGCCCCACTACCCTCTTTTGTCCCCTCCCCTCCCCCCTACTGATGTGTGTATTTGGATTTTATTCTAGATATACTCCTCAGGTCCATAAACAATTCCTACTCACCAGTACTATCCCCTCCCTTCCCTTATATATATATGTGTGTGTGTGTGTCATGCGCATTCCTTGTATATATATATATATATATATGCCTGTGTGTGAGCCCTTCAGCTACATACATACATATATACATATATAATGTCCAGATAGAGTAAATCACTATTGCCTTCCCCCCCTATAACATGCCAAAATATATGTGTATATACATTTATGTATAGTCAGACACATATTAACACACCAATGCACATATCTCTTAACCAACGTCCGCTATCTGCTCCTTGCGTCCCATTACTATATATGCCACTTATAACCTCTCTTGACTTTTTATCTAATTTAACTGCCCAGTCTTTTACCTCCCCCTGAGCCTTGACATTGTGCGGCTCTCCCGTAGCCTTTTCTTTTCACTTCCCTCAGTCCCCCGCCCGCTCCACTTTGTCCTTTGATAATCTACACCGTGATATCCTTCCCAGTTACTTTTACCTCGCCTTCTAACTTAGCCTAAAACCACCCCTTCCCTCGTGCACCACGCCCACCGCCCTCCGTCCTCAGTTCTTAACATATACTAAATCTCGTGCTAGCTCCGCCCCCGTTCACACCCACAGACATCCCCCACCACCGCCCCTTCTTCCTATTTAAATCTAGCTCCATTCTCTGTACAAGTCAGCTTGATAAAGGAGCGCGACTGCCGCGTCATCGCAGTGCGCCAGCTCTGAAACGCGTCGCATGCCAGTGACGTCACTACGTTCGGATTGCAGCAGAATTCAAAGTTCCAGCCTGACCCTGCATCCTTACCACCGCCGCCGGCCCCAACACCTTACAGCGGTTGGAAAAGGACAACTGCAGACAGCGCAGCGCACAAGAACAACAGTGACTGACCTGAGGACTTATTCCACCCAAAGAAATCTATACAATGCTTGTTTTTACTCTACTAAACGTGAGTTGCCTGTATGTATTAAACCGATTAAATCATCTAAACATCTACTCTTAGAGGCACCTCTCCCCTTGTTTTCCTTTTACAGTATTTGGAACACGGTTTCTGTTCTTCCATGATGGCAGCCCTGAGCATGTATGTGTGACCTCTATAACTAGCAATTCTTCACCCATCCTCTGACTCTTTTATCCACATACCCCTGAGCCTTGGACTTTTTTAATTTAAACTTTATTTTTAACTTATCCACTTATACTGTACAAAAACCTCTTGTACATTATTATTTATCATTATCAATTTTTTATGATCTATACTGCTGAGGTACCTGTGTGTTTTTCACTCCTTGCGCAAATTTACTTGTGTAGTGCTTTCTGTATTAGAACAGTTAGTCGCCACTATAGCCAGAGTGGGTAGAGTGCCTCCGGACAGACTTCTGCCACAAGCCTGGCAGCCAGAGCGTCACTTAAGGTTGCTGGGAGTAACAAGTCTCTCTCACTGACTTGGATCTAGTTGAATTTAATGATTCAAGATGAAGACCTCTGCCACAGGTGAACTGTAGAGTGAATCCCCCCAGAAAGTTCTCTTTTCAGTAGGGGTCACCAGCTGACAGTCTATGGTTATCTGTCAGTTCCTGGCAACCATATCCCCGATGGTTCGTTCAAGCCCTTTTGGATCACCTGCCTCCGGGTGCTCCTCAAGCCGAACCCCCACCGAACAGCACACACCTTAGGATCTCTTCAGTAGAAGGGAAAACCCCCAGCAAGTCACTAGGGCCCCTTTCAGCATCAGCAGGGAACTCCGCATAGCATGCGACCATATTGCCGGGGTCCGTTGGGTGCGCACACCCAAAAGGTGGGTGCCGAACCTGGAACCTTCGAAGAACCCCCGAAAAATGGCGTCTACCACAGATAAACCCCCCCCAAGCATGCTCCACGAGGGAAAACTCCTCCAATTGGCTGCTGGGGAAAAGTGGCTCAGTGGCTCTGCCTGAATCCCTCTGGCGCCACCTGCCACCCAGGTATGGAACTACATCTCTGGAGCACAGAATGGCCCACAGGATAATTTAGGGCTGACAGCACCCCAATTTAGCAAAATTAGGAGTGGGAGGAACATAACTCTCCCACTAACTTTAGCGTAGCGCCTTTTCTGAAAGAAAGAGGGCGCTACATTATATATATATATATATATAGTTCCAAATTGTGTCAGATGAAACACAGATATGTGCTTCAAAAACAACCACCAACAAATCTTGCTGTGCTCGATATCTCCAAATTCAGGTAATGTGACTTTAATTCTTCACCACGTAACTCGTAGGTACGACACCCAATGTGCACAGGTAATTGTAGTGTGCTTACCAGATTGTGTGGACCTCTTTAATAAAAAAGATGGTCAAAACCGCTTCTGCAGGATGATGCCTGCACACATATCAATAGACAGGAGTGAAATGCAAAGACCTCTTGCCTCCGGTAAGTTATAGATGAGACATGTAACAGAGAGATACTTCCATAGTGCAACTTGTTTATTTATAAAAATAGAATAAAAAAACATAGGTCGATTAGCCGCTTACATTAAAAAGTGCCCACCCCAGCATTGGGGCTGAAAGGCTTGTCAGTGATAGCACGCATTTCTCCACCTCCGTGTCGGCGTGCCTTCCAGCAACAGCTGCTCGCTCTAACCAGGAAAACGGAAGGGACGTAGGCATAGAGCACGTGACCAGGCTACGCCGCCGAAGTACGTTTCATTGGATAACGTCTTCAGGGGGGCGTGCCTGGTCAATGGATGTCAAGTATTTTAAGTCTATGCAAAGGGGAGGAGTGTTTTAATAAACAGAATGATTTACCAATCGGAACACAGCCACAGTCCCGAGTTGGGCAGTACAATAACCACATCCTTTACATTCATGGGTCCACTCCATATTAAAAACGCTATTAATAAATATCGGCATACATCTAGGACTCAAATGGATATTATCCCAAGGTAATTGGAGCTGGCTATACCTGCTACGTTACAACTACATATCCATAGTGTGTGATGTTAATGACCAGTAAAAAAATAAGGGGGATTCAATTTCACTTATTCTTGTACCATAAAACAAAGGGCCACTAGATGGAGCCTCCATCATAGGTCCCCATTAAAAACAAGTAAACTGTATAGATACAGATCACTTATATAAAACCCTTGCCTTTCTAAAGGATAATTTTTGGTATATTATCTCATACTTCAGATAAAGAGGTTGTTCTAATATGTCACCTTTAATTTAATACATACTTTTCCAATATTGCACTTATCCTTGGAACTTGGTGGATAAAAAACGTAATTATATTAGAATTGTCATGCCCTGTGGTGGCATTTGATGATTAATATATAGCTCCAGATGTTAAATTAGTGCCTTAGAGGCAAAAGTAAAGGTAGGAGGATTGTACTTCCTTTATCGATTGGCAATATTATTACTGATAGATGTTTGCCTTGATTGTTAAAATACCTTATATTTACTATCTCTATATTTTGGCCTTTAAAGTTATAATGGGTCAAGTCCCAGCTTTTATTAATTGGACAGGTAACAATTCAAGTCTAGTTCAATGTTCAAACCATGTGGCTGCATCCTCCCCAGTCTATACAGCCACATGGTCTCATTTTGAGAGATTGCTCTTTTCATGTGTGTTCCTCTCCAATGATTGGAGCTCTTATCTATTCCAAAAAACTTGCACAAACTTGGATCACTCTGGTGATGACTTTTAAAGTGTCTAGACCAGGGGTCTTCAAACTATGGCCCTCCAGGTGTTCAGGAACTACAATTCCCATCATGCCTAGTCATGTCTGTGAATGTCAGAGTGTTGCAATGCCTTATGGGATTTGTAGTTCTGTAACAGCTGGAGGGCCATAGTTTGAGGATCCCTGGTCTAGACACACTATGGTTTGGAAAACCCTTTTTAATATTGGCAAGATGTTCGTTAATTCTCACTCTAAGTTGCCTTGTGGTTCGAACCACGTACTGGAGTGAACATGGACACTCCAAAACGTAGCTTACATGATCTGAATCACATGTAATTAGAGGTTTGAATTTAAATTGCTCTTTTGTGACATTTGACTGAAAATGTGTGGTTTTTTTTTGGGGGGGGGGGGGGGGGGCCCTCCTGGTTTTCTCGTAGTTTTGCATGATTTGCAGCGTGTACAGTGATAGAAAACCGACTCATCCAAAAATGTTGTCGGTTTCTTAGGAGGATCCGGTACATTACAGGCTATTCTGTTTCTCAAACCGGGGGCTCTTCTATAAATAAACTTGGGCTTAGATGAAATAGTAGATTGTAAATCTTGATCTTTTAGGAGTATAGGCCAATGTTTTTTTTAAAATAGTTTCTACTTGTCGAAACTGTCGGTAGAAACCTGATACAAATGCTACTTCACTTCCAAATTGCTTTTTTGGCTTAGCTACCAACAATGTTTCTCTTTCCATTTGGGACACCTGAGTGAGCACTTTCTCTAATGTTTCCATTTCATACCCTTTTTCTAAAAATGTGTTTGTCATGACATCGGTTTGTGTGACAAAATCTTCGATAGTTGCACAATTGCGCCTAAGCCGCATGTATTGCCCTTTGGGTATAGCTCCTATCCAATGGGGATGGTGACAGCTGATAGTTGGTACAAAACCATTTCTGTCTGTGGTTTTGAAATATGTTTTTGTTTCAAATTTGTTACCTTTTTTAATAGTGAGGTCTAGATAGTTGACCACTGTGAGACTAGTCTCAGCCTTGAACTTCAGACCATATTTCTCACTGTTCATTTGCGCCAAAAATATTTCCAAAATTACCTGCTGTTCCTTCGCAGAATAAGATCTATATATCTTCTATAGAAACAAAGAGATTTATTTCTATTTTTAAAGACACTTTCTTATTCCCATTTATTTAGCAACACATTGTCCATGCTAGGGGCGTATCTAGCTCCCATGTCTACACTGTCAGTTTGATTGTAGTATTGGTCATTTGCCCAGAAAAAAAATACTACTCATGGCCTTTAATGAGATATTGTATATGAGTTTTTGTACATTGTTTTGTGAGGGGCCATTTCAATGCTTCGAGTGCATCTGAATGTCTTATATTCGTGTACAGAGACTCAATGTCTACTGTTACCATGACTGTTTTCCTTTCCTTTTTCTTTTCCCCTTTTATTTTCCTTTTACCCTCTTTCTGGTTTCTTTTTCTCCTCGCTTTCCCTCTCCCCACCCCTTTTCCTTCTTTCTTACCCCCTTTTTTCTCCTTTCCTTCCCTATTGATGTACTGTACATGATTCCCACTGTGCTATTATTACTTCCTGTCCTCTTCTTCCCCCTTGTATATATCCCTTGTTGCTAGTCATGGATTCCACCTATGGTGATCTTTCAAGGGTTATTCCTCTGACTATTATTTGATAAGTTCCTTTTTGTATTTGTATTTCTGCAATTATGGTATTTTACGATTGCCAGCAGTCTCTGTGTCTATGCTCCCCTTGGTCATGTAAACCGGCTGTGGCTCTGGCTCCCCCATTCCATTGGTCGGACGGGTGTCCATCCGGGGTAGTGAGCGCCAATCATCGCTCCTATCTTGTGTCAGCTGACCTGGCCTTTGTGCCAATGGGTCTCACTGTCACACACCTGCGCACCGTGATTCACGGTGCGTCGTCACGGGCGGCTGACCCCGCCAACGTCACGTACCGCCCCCTCCCCCAGAAGCGTGACGTTCGGCGCAGTCGGGGTCCTCACATTTAAACGGCTCTTTTGAGCGGTTCATGTGAGGTGTGACGACCGCTCTCCCTGAGGCACTACTTTCCGTGATATCTTCCTTCCACAACATAAATAGGGTTTCTGGCAAAAAAAGGGCATTTATGGTTTTGAAATTAGTCTGTTGTCGCTTGGATAGAAACCGCACTTAATTCAGTACAATACTACATATTTAAAGTGTTTATAGTGTGGAAACATAAGGTTATCATTTAAGACTCTCCTGGGATGACATGTTTTATACAAAACAAAAAACAATTCCTAAATCATTACCTCCATCTTATGAAAACTAAACATTTCTTTCCTCACAAGATTAAAATTGATGTAATATAAAAGTATGTAATTAAATTACATGTAAACACTGATGCCTCCAGCTAATAGTTTACTGGCTGATCTGTTAAAAAAAAGCATGTTTTGCTTATGGTTTGTAATGCACCTGCCGTCATGCAATCCTTCAATATGTAATAGGGGAATTAAACAAAAAAAACACAACAATGTTTTTGAATAAAATAACCTTAAAATATAAAATTGTGAACTTTCTCCAAATAAGAATTCCCTAATAAACGTTTTTTTTTTTTTTTTCTTCCATAAAAAAGTTTATTGAGAGATAAATGATCAGTACAACGTACATAAATGCGGGGTACAGGTACGAAATTTGACTTGTGAGTACACGGCCTATGGTAATGATAAAAATAAAAGCATACAGTGAGCGAGAATAAGCATCCAAGGGTAACCCATCAGGCCGGGGTCAATGCCTGGGATTTGCTACCAGATAGGCACCAGCTTTACCATCGACCTGTAGGAGACTCTCCTCGGATCATCTCAGCCTATCGTTTTCCGTGTTTGATTTGAAAAAGAGGTGAGTAAGCGCAGGAAAGAAGAGATACAGAGAGAAAAAAAAAGAAAAAAAAAAGAGAAAGTGGAGAAGTGGAGAAAGAGAGGAAAAAGGGGGGGAGGGGAAGGGGAAGGAAGAGCAGAGGGGGGGGGGGGCGGGATTAAGGGGGGCATCGGCGTCGGCAGTCCCCCCCATATGACTACACATTGGTGATCAAAAAAACTTAAAGGGTCACTAAAGGAAAAACATTTTTTTGCTGAAATGACTGTTTACAGGGTATAGAGACATAAAAGTTAACTGATCCCTTTTAAAAATGGTTAAAAATAGATAAAAATCAATCATATAATGTGCCTCTAGTTTCACTTTCGTTTTTAAAATGATTTCATGTTTCTGTGAAGTAGAGAAGACACACAGAACAAAAACAAACAAATCCAGGGCAGTGTTTTGTTTTTAAAATAAATCTGATTGGTTCTGAGGAGTTTTAGACACACAGCTTAGACCACAGTGAAAATCTGCCATGAGATTTTTCATTAGGGGCCAGACAACCAGGAAGTGTGGAGATCAGAGAAGTATTACAGCAACTTAAAAGCAAAAACGAACAATGAGAACATTAAAACAGCACTGCATTAAGGTAAAGGAAGCTATTAAGCTAAAAAAAAATGTTTTCCTTTAGTGATTGATCCTTTAAATTATGCTGCATTGCAATAGAAGGAATGTCATCTCCAGCCTTACCTTCAGTCTTGCACAGATGTACAAGCTACTCTCCTCCATTGAAAAAGCTTTCTCTGGGGGGCGTGGCCGGCAGCCGAGGCAGATGGTCGTGTGAGGAGTGAGCTCCGAGCCGAGAACCTTCACCGAGGTACACTAAGCGACTCTAACAGCCCTATCGATTCTCAGCAGGCACCAGCAAGTCCCTGAGGCATCCCGACGGCCATGTGAAAGAGGAAAGGCGACCGAAAACCCAGGAAAACTTACCGATTTCATCTCGCCGACGAGTACGCCTGGGCCTCAAGATGGCGCCTATGCCACGGCCTTGCGGCGCGGATCACTTCACAGCGGGGAACGACATGTGCTGCTCACAGCGACGGAGCGTTGTTATCCCAGGCCAGTAGCAGAGGCTCTACACCGGGACCTTCCCCAGCCTCCAGCCCGCAGAAATCGGCGCAGAAGCGCTCAGCCAGCCACAAATATGCAGGTGAACAGGCGATTCTTGTGACTCGCAGAACAGCACCAGAGCCTTCATTGAGCAAATCAATGAATTCCCCACATCAGGGCTGCCCTTAAGCGACACCATTATGAAGGATATGTTGGCGACTTTGAGGGGGTCATTACATAAAGACATGATGCACTGAATCTCACAAATCAGGTCTGATGTCACCTCCATAGGTGATAGAGTCAGCCATTTAGAGGACAAGATGAGTGACTTTGCTGGTGCGCACAACAAATTAGTTGATGCCCATAATGACGTGGAAGGGGACTTGCAGGCTATGAAGGAAAAAAAACGCAGATTTGGAAGATAGGTCTCGAAGGAATAATGTTAAGCTGCGGGGGGTGGAGGAATCTGTGACCCCTGCTGAATTGAGGGAATATGTCCACATTTTTTTTTGCCGCCATGTTGCCAGAAACCCCGGCTGGGGAGGTTATTGTGGACAGGGCTCATCGTCTTCCCAAACCCAAATTCCTGCCTGAAAAGGTTCCGAGAGGTGTGATTGCTCGCAGTCACTTTTTTCACGTCAAAGACGAACTTATGCGTTTTGCCAGGAAAAATCATCCCCTCCCTGCTCTGTATTCGGATATCTCTGTGTATGCGGATCTATCACAACATACCAGCTCTCTACTGTCACCAAGTTGCTGCAAAACCATAAAATCCCTTATTCCCACCAAGCTACTTATTGTTAAAGATAAATTCAATGTGAGCGCAAATTAAACAACAACATGCAAATTTTATTCATTTTACCTGTAAGTGCAATTCCTTATTAAATACTTTTATACCAAGGATAATACACGATTGGAGGCTTTTGTCCGTCCCCCACCTCTTTTTTTCCACTGTCATCTGAGATCTCAGGTACCTATCTTCCCACCGATCCGTGGTGGTGAACAAGACCATCCAGGGAGGTTTCCACACAGAGGATTATCCTATATGCCTGGTTTCATTTGCTGGAGGTGAGAGTTCTGGGAGACCAGACGCGCTGTGTGGTGGTGTTTTTCCTCACATCTCTCTGATCAGTGGACATCCTTTCACACTGTTTTCACCATTATATGGAACATTAGTGCACTTATTCAAGTTTTTGCACTTTCTTTGGACTTATTTTTGTCCCTGATATATTTTATTTATATATACTTTTTTGTTTGGCACGTATATATTTTTGTGCACTTTATATATCACCCATTGTGTATGTTACGATTTCTTTTACAATTTGCGCTATCACTCACATTAATTTACGTTATTAGGTGCTGTGTATGCATTTTTGTGTTTGCTGCATATTGTCACTGATTTCTGGATAGACCTATTTAGTAGCGCAGAAGTCCCACTTTATTGTATTGTTAAAGATAATCGCACCCATGTTATTAGGAACGTGGAGGAGGGTCTGACTTTAGCTAAAAGATGGGATTTACTGCCAGAGGATGCACCCAATTCATCGCCTAAACACACTCCTGCTAGGATGTCCCCTGAATGGTGCACAACCTAAATAGCGCCCTTGTGCCTGCACTATCGCCGTTTCCTGGTTCTGAATATAAGGACTGTTTAAAAGCTGAAATTGATTCTATTGGAGCTCTTGACCCCTTTAGTGTAATGATGCAAGATATGTTTGCACTTTATGACTGTTTTCAATCTTTTATTTTATTTTTGCTTTGTTTTTTTTTCTTCTTGGTTCCTGTTCTTTTTCTGTTTTGTTTTTCTACTGTTGCTGCTGCCGTACCTAAGGAACGGCCGGGTGATCTCTCTTTATCTGATGTTAGAAGATCTGCACCAAGCTTCATTTTCAACACAGCTTTGCACTGGATGTCTTTTCCCTTTCCACCGCTGCCAACCTACAGGTACCATGATAGAAGTGCACTGGAATTTCTCACATTCATCTATGTATTTAGCATACCCCTTCTTTCCAGGATAATGACTTTGTCCATTGTTTCCATGAACGTTCATGGCTTAAATAGCCCTTTTAAAAGGGCTGCGATGTGGAGAGAAATTGACAAACTCAAAGGGGAAGTACTGTGTGTTCAAGAAACACATTTTATGGCTACCAAACAGCCTAAATGTTCACATAAAGCATTCCCCCGCATCTTTAATGCTCCAGCTCCGGTTAAAAAGAGGGGAGTGTTGGTTGCTGTTAAATATTCAGTAGCCTTCAATCTGCACAAAGTAATTTATGACCCCAATGGACGATATGTAATTTTGATATGTGATATGAATGGCTCTACATACACTCTGGTAAACCTCTATGCTCCTAACAAAAGGCAACACTCTTTTCTCAGATCTTTGCTTAGAAAGGTGGACAGAGTTAAAAGGGGGTCTCTTCTCCTTTGTGGGGATTTCAACTGTGTTGTAAACAAACATATGGATTGTTCGGGTGAGAACCCGTCCAATAGGCAAGAACTTCAATCTTTCCTTTCTGAAAAAGAATTGTTTGATCCCTGGAGATGCTTACATTCCTCGGAAAAGAACTTCACATACTACTCCTCACCCCATCGGTCCTATTCGAGGATTGACCTCTTCCTCCCTGACTTCAACTTACTCCAAAGGACTGTTTCAACCTCAATTCATTCTATCACATGGTCGGACCATGCCCCGATCTCTATAGAATTGAAGGGACAGGGCTCTGTCCCCCCGACCTATCTATGGAGGAACAATATCGGGATCCTGGCTGATCCCATATCCTCGTCGAAAATCAATCAACAGATTCTCGAATTTTTTTAATTAAATGATACGGGTGATACTAAACATAACTACCTTGTGGTGTGCCCACAAGGCTTTCAGTAGAGGGCTTCTTATACAAGCTGCCGCTCGTAATAAACAATGGAGAGGGGAGCTGTTGAACAATTTACTCACTGATCTTAAAAATCTGGAAAGTTTACATAAGCAAAATCCCTCCCATAAAGTGGACGCTGAGTTGTTTGACTGCAGACATAGGGTGCGTTTGTTACTTTTATCTAATCATCAAACCCTATTACGGCGCACAAGAGCTAAATTCTATGCACAAGGCAACAAAGCCGGAAAAATGTTGGCCAATTATATCTCTAGGCGGCAACGCAAATCTAATATTTCTGCTATTAAGGACCCGCATACGGGGGTAGTGGAACATCACCCGGTTAATATAGCGAACGCTTTTATGAAGTACTATAGAGATCTTTATAATTTGAATTTAGACAGTGCTACACCCCAACCCACGGCGCTATCTATGTCTGCCTTCCTGAACTCAGTGTCCCTCCCGTCTGTAACGGAGGAAGATCTGACTTTACTTAACGCACCAATCCTAGAGAAGGAAATTTCAGATACCATTCAGGCATTGCCAAAAAATAAATCCCCGGGATCCGATGGGTTCTCATCGGAGTATTATAAGCCGTTCTCACAGACGCTAGTCCCTTACTTAGGGGTACTGTTCAACAGAGCCGCCTCCTTGGCTTTGTTCCCTGAGGAGATGTTGCAAGCTACGATTGTTACCTTGCCAAAGCCAGGTAAGAAACCGGATTCTCCACAAAATTTTAGGCCTATATCTTTATTGAATACGGATTTGAAAATTTACTCCAAAATCTTAGCGAATAGACTTGCCAAAATCACTCCTACTTTGATTAAAGCTGACCAGGTTGGCTTTGTTCAGGGTAGACAAGCCCCGGACGTTACATGGCGATTTCTTGACCTCCTCCATGTGGTAGAAACTAGAAAGACCCCTGCAGTAGTGTTAGCCTTGGACACAGAGAAGGCTTTTGATAGGGTCCATTGGGGATACCTCAAAGCGACTCTACAAAAATTTGGCCTTCAAGGGATGATCCTCTCTGCGGTTTTAGCATTGTATTCTTTACCTTCAGCTAGGGTGTTCACGTGTAATGCCCTATCCGAAGGTTCTATATCACCAATGGCACTCGTCAGGGATGCCTATTGTCACCCATAATTTTTACTTTAATGATGGAACCCCTGGCGCAGGCTATTAGAGCAGAGGATAGCATTTTTTGGAATTAAAATAGAAAATTGTGATCATAAGATTGGCTTATTTGCGGACGATGTGGTGTTAATACTCTCCAATCCGGTTTCTTCCCTGGCTAAGGTCAACACAGTGTTGCAGAATTATGGAGGAATATCTTATTACAAATTGAATGTATCGAAATCTTGTCTACTGCCTATGAATCTTAACAAGCTTCAGATATCCACCCTTAAGGAGGAATACTCATATCAATGGATGACCAAATCTATCCCATATCTTGGAATTAAGTTGACGTTTCCAACTGCATCTATGTACGCTGTTAATTTCCCTGCTCTAATTGACACGGTTAAAACGGATTTGCAACATATTGCGTCCTATGAGCTTTCGTGGCTGGGTAGGATTGCGGCCCTGAAAATGATTCTCTTGCCTAAATTGATTAACTATTTTAGGACAATCCCCATGAGCTTACCGGAAGCTTTTTTTAAATCAATTGATAAGATGTTTAGGCAATTCATTTGAAGAGGTAAACTGCTCAGGCTCACCTACTCATCTATTCAAAAACCTAGACACATGGGGGGGACGGGTTTCCCTAATATCCGAAATTACTATAAAGCTGCTATCCTGGACCAGCTGAAGGCCTGGTTTGAACCGGAGTCTCCTAGACTCTGGGTGCAGATAGAGAAGTCAATTTTACATAGTAGGGACCTTCCCTCATTATTGCTAGCTAAATTAACGAAGATTCCCTTTACTTTCCCCTCACTACCCTCCATTGTAGCATCTCTCTCAGCCTGGGAAGAGCTTCATAAGGTGACTAGCTCTGACTCTAAAATGTGCCAAGAACTCACTAACCTTAAAATTTATGAATACCTAATCCCAAACTTTAGTGTTCAATTATGGCTGACGGAGGGTGTTCATTCTTGGGGCAATTTACTCCTTAAAAATCCCACCTCTAATCTCAACGCGAAATCCCAACTATTGCATTTTCGCTCCAAACATGTTAACTGTTCGTACAGCTTACATGGCGGTGCATGGAGCCATCTCCTATCCAACTATCATAAACCTAAAGGCTTGTCGTGGTTCTATGCCCTTCTTCAAAACGCTAATATATTTTCTAAAACCTCTGGTATTCTAAATTGGGAAAAAGATTTAGGGTTAACCTTCTCTCCAGAAGATTGGAAGGCTGCAATCCGATCAAGCTAAAAAAAATTCTCATTGTACTAACCACTGGGATCTAATGTTAAAGATTCTCCACATATCCTATCTCACCCCGGTGAGATTATCTTTGATTTTCCACTCGGACTCCACCTATTGCTGGAGGCAATGTGGAGCCAGAGGGAACATATACCACATACTATGGGACTGCAAAGGTCTTCGCGGTTTCTGGTACAAAGTTTTTAAACTATTGTCCTCTGTCGTGGGATCCTTCGTGACGCCTACCCCTCAATTGGCCCTCCTTTCCTTGACTATTAACAGTATCCCGAAACAATTTAGAACCATAGCTTCTCATATTTTCATTGCCACCAGGTTATCAATTACCTCCACATGGAAATCTACTCAGGTCCCAACCATTTCTGAAGTGATTCAAAAGGTGAATATACTGTACACTATTCCTATGAAAAACATTTTGCCACTCAATCTAATTCGGTTCCTTCCTTTCTCGGTCAGTGGTCGTCTAGATTTGTTAATATAGATTAAAACTTTGAATATTACTTTGATGTAAAAAACTTTTTGATTTAAACACATTTATCCTATTTGGGTACGCTGATGCTTATTTAGTTGTTTTCTTTTATTGTTATTATTTTACTATAACCTTTCTTTTTTTTTTGTTTTATATATATATTATCTTTGTTTCTTAGTGCTCTACACACTGATTTTTGCATGTTTCTAAGTTAAAATGTCATCTCTCTTTGAGTTGACCAGTTGTTTATCAGACTATAGGTTCTTTTACTGATACCTTTTCTAAAAAATTGGGAATGCCGTGCCTGCGTTATACCCTATTGAGGGACTGACGCATCCACATAGTGTAGTAGGATGCTAGGCCCTTTTACGTTATTTGCTAGCAGGCATGCTCTCTGTATCATTTTTATTTTAACTTGGATTTTGCTTGTGTCGATGTTTATGTATTATTCTGTTTCACTATTAGTATTTGGTACATTGACACAATGCTGTTGTGTATACCTTTGTCTGTTGACTTAATAAAAATATTTGAAAAGAGAAAATGCTTTCTCTGAACTCATTACACATAGTGCACTTCTTATAGTGTGCAAAACAAGCTGTGACAAGTGAGATAGCGCATACCCCATTTCCAGTTCTTTCAATTATGGAGGCTCATAAGCGTTGCAAGTGCTGTGGTGGACAGCATGCAAGTGCAGCCTGCTCAGAAATTCCTAGTTCCCCAGACTGACATTCCACCTATTAAAGCCTATCTCCAAGAAAACGTGAAAATACTCCATTAGGGCTGGCACTTCGCTACAAGGGTTAAATGCTCGTTTAGGTCTAGGGGGCTACCAAAATCTTCGGACTTATTTTTTACCACCACTGTCCTCTCACGCAGTGAATTGTCCATCTGGGTCCTCGAAGGCAATGCAGGGTTATGGGCTCAGCATTGGACTTGACATCAGAAGATGTGCTGCTACTGGAGTATAAGGAAAAAGAGGCTCCAGGGACCAGTCTTACAAGTTGGAGGAAGTCTGTGGGAGAAGAGGATGAAGAAAGTAAGACGACTTTTTGGCACGTGTTAGACATCAGCGAGCATTTAGACCTTGCAGTTTGGGGGCAGCCCAACTGCAAGCATTCTTCCTTTCCCTCGAGTTCAACATTAAGGCATTTTGATACTTGCCTAGCTCCCCCAACTGCTTGTATCAGGGCTGAGAAATGTTGGAAGAAGTACTAAGGCAGGGTGCTGTTATATATAAAGGAAGCGATGTAAAGCACATTTCTGGTCCCTCCTCTACTAGCCATGATCTGTCTAAATTGCAAATGGAAGCACAGAGAGCCAATACCATTTTTTTTAACTTACTGATGTTCAAAGGCAGTCAAACTGAGGTGTGGGCACTATTCACTGAGAGGTCCAACTTATCCCACAACAGAGTTTCTAAATGAATTGATGGATGCCAGAATTGAAACAAGATGAGTAAAAAGAGAAATAGGATAATTGCCAAAACCAAAAAGGAGGGCACCAAGGATAACCTGGAGTTCAAGACAAACTACAGAGAGTTTTAGCTGAGAGGAAACTCGCACCAAGAGAAACAATGGGCCCCATTAAATGAAAATGGTGGACCAGCCAAGTAGCCATCAAAAAACAGCTGCAAAACAAACAAGAAAGCTAGGCCAGCAACACAATGTGGTCAAAAAAACAACAACATTTACAAGGCTAAATGTATAGGAAAAAAACAGATTCATATGGGAAAGTTTGGAAAATAATCACGTTGAAAGGAGACCAGCCCATCAAGCACAGAGGGCTAAATCCTGGCATAGCATTCCTAGCACTTGGCCCCGGAAACAAGAAAAAAAGATGTCTGATCATACAAGCAAACATGTAACAACATATCCATAGGTGTGAGATACCTCACAAAATAGCAATTCTAATGGTTAGAAGGAAATGGCCCACAAGGGTGGTAGAAATTGAAACATTAAAACTTCCAGATGTACAAAATCCCTCACAGAGGAAATTTGCAGCAGGGTGAACACAATCTTTACTGTGGCTCTAGGAAATACAGGAAGGTCAAATGACTTGATGCATAATTCCAACTTTTCGGAGGTGAAGTTCCTACAACACCCAGGTGATGTCCAATGAAGGTCAGCCCAAAACACCAACCCATAGGAGAATCCACTGAGCACTAAAAAACTTCCTGTTCCAGAGGACCATACGCAAGATAGGATAAGAGCATACGCCCATCAGAGGGATCTTCCAAGGGCAAGGGGGAAACAAAAATAGCACTCCCCACCAAGACAAGCAAATACCATCCAGAACTTCTTGGCCAAAGAGTGTCTTGCCCAGAGATCAGACTATATATTACAAATGAAAAGTCTGATAGGGACTGACAGACTATACTAGAAGGGAAGGTCCCAGCAAGCCCACAAACATTGAACTGGGAAGGTGGGGAAAAATCTGCGATGCTTAGGGAAGAGGGTTTGGCTCTATGGTGACCCAAGGATAATAAGACAGATTGACGAAGGGAGAAATCCTGGAGGCGAGCATGGGAGGAGGTGACAAGGGAACAGGAGGTCTTGGAAGCAACTTGGTTGATATTTTGAGACCAGGCTAGTGATGTAGCTGGGGGCCGAGTTGTGGTTGGCTTTGTAAATTATTGTTAGTACTTCAAATTTTATTCACTGGGTGAGCGGAAGCCAGTGGAGGCATTAGAGGAAAACAAATTAATCTCCAAATACGGAAAGGTTTCTTCACAGTAAGAGCTGTGAAAATGTGGAACAGACTCCCTCCAGAGGTGGTTCTGGCCAGCTCAGTAGATTGCTTTATGAAAAGGCCTAAATGTACATAATATAACTAAGTACTAACATTTATAGGTAAAGTTGATCCAGGGTAAATCAGATTGCCTCTCGGGGGATCAGGAAGGAATTTTTTCCCCTGCTGTAGCAAATTGGATCATGCTTTGCTGGTTTTTTTTTTGCCTTTCTCTGGATCAACTGTGGGTATAGAATTGGGTATATGGGATTGTACGATATTTTTTTTTTTTTTTTATGGTTGAACTGGATGGACTCGTGCCTTTTTTCAACCTGACTCAACAATGTAACTATGTAATTAGCAGAGAGAGGTGGAGGACACGGAATGGTCGGTAAGGTGGGAGAGTCTTGCATCAGCATTCGTGATCTACTTAAGCTTATGTAAAGGTAATCCAATGAGAAGGGAGTTGCAGTAGTTGAAGCGAGAGATAACCAGTGAGTGAATTCATAGCTTGGTGGTGTCACTGGCTTAAAAAGGGGCATATTCTAAAGATGTCGCAGAGGTTGAGGCGGCATTATTTGGACAGAAATTTGATGTGGGCCTGAAAGGACAGTTCAGAGTCCAGGGTTACCCCTAGCACCCTGGCATGTGGGAACAGACTAATAATTGTGCCATTGATCTAGACATACAAGTCAGGGGAAGAGGCGTCTTGGGGCAAATTATTATGAGCTTGGTTTCAGATAGATTGAGTTTGAGGAAGTAATGTGGCATCCAGTTAGATATGTCTGTTATTAACTGATGGGGTGAGCTGAGGAGTAGAGAGATGGATTTGGGTGTCATCCATGAAGAAATAGTAGTGGAGCCAGGGAGGAGGTGTAGTTCGAGAATAAGAGAGGTCCAAAGACACAACCTTGGGGGACCCCAAAGATAAGAGGGGGTAATCTGCATGACTTCCCCACCAAGCATAAATTCCCCCTCCCAGTACAAATCCCCCCCCCCATAACAGTAAAATTCATGTGCATGTCCATAAAATCTTTGTGCCTCCTTCCCTCCTCCCAAAAATAAGGACCTTATAGCACAAATCATCTACCCCTCAAATTTCCCCTCTAAGTACACATCCTCTTCGCCCATCCAAATCCCCCCTCCCAGCACAAATTTCACCCATCCCTCCAACTAGCACTAATAACCCCCCTCACAAATAAATTGTTCACTTCTAGTGCAATTCCCCTACCCCCTCTATACTACCACCTTTAATAATAAATCTACATACTCCATCCCCCCCTCCCAACACAAACCATCCTAAATCACTACTTTCAGCACACACACACACAAATTTTCCCTCCTACAACAATTATTATCCCCTGCTGCTCCCCAAATTCTTCCACCCAACACAAAACCAACTCACAAATGCACTCTATATGTAATGCACTCCTGAACCCTGCACTCTGTACATAGTGCACCCCAGATACAACCAGCCCTTTGAGAGCAACCTTACAGCTGATGTAGTGCAAAATTAAATTGAGTTGGACACCCCTGGTCCAATATATTGCCAGAACATTTGGAGGCAAAAAGCAAATGATTATCTTTCATTTCATGTACATGGCATTACACTACTAAGTAAATGACATTACCATATGTGAAATGTGAAAGACAATCCCGGATCTAATGTAGAAACATTAAAGTAATGCTGCTACAGAACACAGAAACAATATCGAAACAGTGAACATATGCAACTTAGAATACTGGGAAAAATGTAATGAAGTGTAAATAAAAAGGTAAGGAAAGACATATTGTAACCTTATTCCTCTCGAATTCTAGGCAGATATCATGTAGTAACGAGTTGGGAAAAGCCAGGACAGGAGAAAGCACAAGTGACTGAATATCAGATGCAGCTGTCAGCGTGAGGTAACTGCAAAATGCTTGGCTAGGCACATCGACAAATATCTATTTATCATCTATATTTTGGCAGAGTATGAACCGACAAAATCAGGCTGTTCTTACAGCTCATGCACAACTAAACTGACACTGATAGAATAAACCAATTAAAGCCACCATAAATGTAAGACAATCACCATTTAACTTGCAATTAGACATGGACGTTTCTCTGCAATGCTTTCACACAGCTCAATATGCTAAAGTGCAGCAACAGTGAATTTTAGTGATTAAAATCATCTGGTATACATGTCATTGTAACTGTTATGAGGAAATTCTCAACAGCGTGTCATGCCACCAAAAAAATAAAAATAAAATGTTTTTAGATATAAGATTTACAATTAAAAAATGCATCGCACAAAGATATTTTCTCAAAGTTTAAAGTGCAGCTCCAGGAAAAATAGTTCTTTGGGACTTCTGTCAGGTTTATTGCGCTTTAGGTGATTAGGGAGGAGCGCCCAATGCCCAATGTCCAAAAAGAGAAAGGTCTCACTTGATTAATTTTGTACTTATTTATTGGAGATAAAAGTCTCATTATTTGGGGGGACAAAAAATTGGGCAAACAGGGGTCACTAGTACAGAAAGACAAAGACAGGAACAAAAAAGGCAATAAGGTTCTAATGCACTCCCTATTGTAAAAAAAAATGCGGCTGCATCATTGAATTTGATTGACAGCAGCGGGAGCCAATGGCTGCGCTGCTATCAATCTCTCCAATCAATGCCAAAAAGCAGTAGAGAAAAGGACGCCGGAGGACACACACAGCAGGTGAACGAGCTCAAATAAGTAAAATGGGGGGGCAGGTCTTTTTTCACCTTAAGGCCCCTTTCACACTGGGGCAGCGGTATCTGTGGTCAAGCGCCGCTGTCTTTACCGTCATTTTGCGGTATTCGAGCGCTAGCGGGGCGGTTAAAAACCACCGCAAAGTGCCTCTGCAGAGGTGCATTGCCGGCGGTATAGCCACAGTGTCCCACTGATTTCAATGGATGGGAGCAGTGGAGGAGCAGTATACACATTTAATATTACAGTATTATACACCTCTGCCTCTGGTCATGTACTGTACCTCATCCAATGCAAAAAATGCAACAAAAAATCTTACACTGGTGAAGCCGGACAAAAATGTATTTACACAGACACACCATTAAGGAACATAAGGAAGATGATTTCTGCAAACCTGTGGGACAGAATTTCCCACAACCAACCCACGCCATGCAAGACATGATTACTTTGGTTCTTAAAAGGAACTTCAAACCTACTGAGGAAATGGAAACTAAAAATCATAATTCTATTTGACACAAAAGATAAAAGACAAAATGTGAACATTGGTTATCTAAATTTTTAAGACCATCCTCACCCTTCCAGTCTACAGCCCTCTCCTTGCCTTATCTCACTGGCTACAAAAGTTTAATTATTATTGCTGTTGTTTGTTTGTGCCTTTTTTTTCCCTCAGAGATTGTCTTACTTAAACATTTTGTTAGAAATTGGGTGTTTGTACTGCTTGGACCTTCAAGAAGGGGGTACACAGTAAAAGCTTATCCTGAATATGTGGATGTTAGTTCACATAAAAAAAAAAAAAAGTATCAGGGACAACACTTAATTGTTCTTGTTGCACGTGCAAAATTATGGCTGCACTCGCCTTAACCAATAAAAGGAGCAAAACAGAGGTGTAGATGCTCCTAAACACCTAGTTTGCAGCAGGAGGTTTGCGGTCTCTGGTCAATATGGTAGTTATCTGGGTTGCAACTGCAGGGGAACTCTGGCTATTTGACTGGTTGCAACCTCTACTCCCAGATTCCATTTAGACCCTGGAAGGGTACTGCACCACCACAATATATTTTAGATAGATAGATAGATAGATAGATAGATAGATAGATAGATAGATAGATAGATAGATAGACATATATATCATTTTCTATATGCACATCAATTTGCCATGACTAAGCACTGAATAAGCACATGAATTGCCATGAATAAGCACTGATCCAGTGCGAACCGCGTCGGATGTCCCCTTGTTTTTTGCTGCTGTGACCTTATGTTGTACCTGCTGTTCATTTAATAAAGACCACCCCACCGAGTTTTTGGAGTGCGGCTATCCATTCATCTATCTTCAAACTTGCTTAGTGCCCTGCCAGCACTCTCGGTATCCTGTAATTACCTGTGATCACATAGTGGTCCCACCTGGAGCGGTGGTCCCTTCTCCCCGGATTTCTATGCTATTGGTACAACCCATGAATGTGGTTTCACATTAAGAATGATAAACTTTGATTGTAATGGTAAATCAGCAGACTTGGGTAAAGTTACATTTTAAATGGAGGAAGGGAAATGATATAGTGAGAAATAGTGTTGAGAATTGATAGAATGTTGAGTAGTTGCTTTTTGTATTTTGTTATTTTAAGCATTTGTTGATAATTTGCTGCAACTGAGCGAACCTTGGTGGGGGAATGCATTGTTAAATTTCTTGCTATTGATTTTCAGCCTAAAACAATATTTGACAAGAATTGTACATGCCCCAAGAACATTTTAATGCCCCATTTTCACAAAGGCTGGGCAATTGCAGAGAACAAATGTACATGCAGTTTTATTGGAGAATTGTATTTTATAAATATTGCCTTGAGTGTCCTGGGTGTTGTTATATGTGTGAACTGTGCTATACAAGCTACATTTTTTTTATTTAAACACCGGTTCTTAAAAGAAATAGTGGAACGAGACAAGTTCAAAAGAACATAAAGAGCTGAAAAAAGCAACATAATACTGAGAAATATATAAAGAAAAGGACAATAATTCCTTTTCATTTCCCTTGGTTACCATAATGCAGAACCATTGCCCGTTTGCCACAAGAGTCTGCAAAAGCTATACAATAAGGATTTAGATTGCTTATTCACTTTAGTAACCAATTTGCCTTATACCAGTGTTCTCTATTTTCAATAAAAGAGCATAATATAATTCAAAGGACTGGGCCTCTTTTTCATTTCCTCTAATTATTTTTACAAGATTTTAACATTAAGATGTTAAAGAAACCCAGAAAAAGCCTCTTACTTGACCCTTAGATCCAAGGTACACAAGTTAATAAAAAAAAGGAACAAACTTGACACAATAAAATACAGCTAGTACAATAATGAAAACATTCACATGGTTTTTGATTTTTTTTTAGCAGCCCTTTGACTCTGCACCCAGGCATTTACTCATTTGTTGCTAGCTTACAGTGCTGCGGCTAGTGCATACAGTTCACTCGCCTAAGCAAATGCCCATCCATGTACCTTGACTGCTCAGAAATTATTTTAGTGTCTTTGCTATATGCTGCTCATGTGCAAGGTTGTTACACCGTATATATGTAAATGACAACCAGAACTGCCATCTGGTTTTCCATCATTACTACTGTGTTTCATTGCATGCAAAAATTTCCCTTTCTATAGTGGCCTAATTTAGAACTACTGTACCTGTTGCCGAGAATGTGTTTCCAGCACGACAGCATCGCGCTGATTCTCGGCGACAGGGTGCCGACATCTCGCACTCGCTGAAATAGACAAAGCACATTCCAGCGAGCGCGTCATAGAAGCGACGGGGATCCGACTTGGATTCCCGCCAAATCTAGCTGCAGCATTTGGTATGAATCCTGAGGGGGAACTCCACGCCAAATTTTAAATAAAAAAACTTTATGGGTCCCCCCCCCCCCAGGGGCATACCAGGCTCTTAGGTCTGGTATGGGTTGTAAGGAGAACCCCCCTACGCCAAAAAAACGGCGTAGGAGTCCCCTAACAATCCATACCAGACCCGTATCCAAAGCACGCTGCCCGGCCGGTCAGGAAAGGAGTGGAGAAGAGCGAATGGCCCCCCTCCTGAGCCGTACCAGGCCGCATGCCCTCAACAGAGCACCCTGTCCCCATGTTGATAAGGAAAGGGCCTCTTCCCGACAACCCTGGCTGTTGGTTGTCGGGGTCTGCGGGCCGGGGGGCTTATCGGAATCTGGGAGCCCCCTTTAATAAGGGGGCCCCCCAGATACCAGCCCCCCACCCTAGGTGAATGAATATGGGGTACATCGTACCCCTACGCATTCACCTGGAGACAAAGTGTAAAAGTAAATAAACACACGACACAGGGTTTTTAAAGTAATTTATTAGTCAGCTCCGGGGGCCCCCCTCTCTTCTTTAGCTCTATTACCAGGGGGGTCCACTCTGCGGGGGTCTTCTTCCATCTTCTCTGCCCTCCGCTGTTGTCTCGGCGCTCTCCGGTGCCTTCTTCTTCAGGACTGGCCGCCGCTATCTTCGTGTTAGCCCAATTACTAGTGGCGGCCAGTCCGCTCTTCTGTGATGTCTTCTGCCTTCTTCTCTTCTTCCGATGTTGACACAACGCTTCTTCGCGCTGTTATGCCGGGTGCGCGGCTCCCACCGGTTTACATAGGCCTCTCTTATGATGTCACAGTCCTATCATGCTGCGGTACCTACCCACTCCGCTCCGGTAGGTACCAACGGCCAGGATTGTCGGGAAAAGGCCCTGTCCTTATCAACATGGGGACAGGGTGCTCTGGGGTGGGGGGCCGCAGTGCGCCCCCCCTGCCCCAGAGCACCCAACCCCTCCATGTTGAGGGCATGCGGCCTGGTACGGTTCAGGAGGTGGGGGGCGCTCGCTCGTCCCCACTCCTTTCATGACCGGCCGGGCAGCGTGCTTTGGATACAGGTCTGGTATGGATTGTGGGGGGACCCCCACGCCGGTTTTTCGGTGTAGGGGGGGTTCTCCTTACAACCCATACCACCAGACCTAAGGGTCTGGTATGCCCCTGGGGGGAAACCCATGGCGTTTTTTTATTTAAAATTTGGCGTGGTCGGATCCCTGTCGCTTCTATGACAGGTTTGTCTCCATCGCGGCAAGCCAGCTCAGCGCTGGCTCCCACGATGGGGCTCGTAGGTGGTCAATCTCGCCGAGAAAGGGAGTGAGATTGACACAATATCGCGGTCACCCACTGTATGTTATGATACATTTTTATAAAGTTTACATGTTATAAATATGTGCTGAGGAGTGCACCCTGGGAAGGTGATCCTGCAAGGTTATCAAATTGTAAGTTATATATGCTAGTGCATAAATGTATATACACTTTAACATTAATGCTGTACTGGCAACATTGGTACATTTCCAGACAATTCCTATACTACATTCTAAAAAAAACACTTAACAGATAAAAGTATGATATATAATATATAACTTCACTCTCAGGTCAAAATAATAAAACAGTATTGTGCCAAAGATGTGGTAGGAGAACTCAACTGTGTGTGCAGGTAATAATGAGGTACATTGTAAACTCTTAGTAACTATTGTATTGTAACTATACTGTCTCTATTTTGTAAAGCACTGCCCAAAACTGTTGGCACAGTATAAATCCTGTAAAATAATAATAAATATAAATAACTGAAGAGACTGGGATCTAGTGACAGTCAGTCAAAGTAACAGGCAAGTCCTTGGCAGACTGAACTCCCACCTGATGGTGCCAGGCCTCAGCACAACTGAAGTCAGCTGGGCAAAAGCCCTTTCCCAGATAAGTAACAACTAAAACGTATTAACCATTTAGCCAAGCTACCACTGACCACCATTGTAAAGGGTACATCAGCACCGATCACCAATAAGGGGGTGAATATACTGACAATTCTGACCAGCACATGTCCTGGTTCTACTTGTAAATCACTGCAGTCTGCAAGCTGTACTCCTGATGCTTCACACTTTAAGTTATGATGTATGTAACATGCTCCTGACTGCATTTTGTAAACTGCACTGTATGTCACATAGTCCTGGCTTTACTAAACGATATATGCTGTGCTGTAAATGTACACACTCCTGACCACTGTACTCCATAAGCTGTGCACATTACATTCTCCTAAATGCTGCACTGTGTGTGCAATTAATATGCATTTCTTTACATGATTAATACTGAATTTCTTTTTAATTTAATTGGATAATTGGGCATTAAAAATGCTCCACCCCAGGTGTCAAAAGCACAAAGTATGTCACTGGTTATGAAATAAAATGTTAAGATCCTCTAAATTGTCGGTTTATGGTGAAATATTTTTTTTTTCCACTTCAACATTCAGAAGTTTAGAAACCCTTCTGTAACCAATGCCATTAGTATGTTTTGCAACAATAAAGTTGCAAAGATCTTGAGATGTTTCTTTTGTGACACCTTTGATGCACCTCTTTATAGGCCATCAGTTAAAACTGAACCATCTGGGCATGGCCAGGTGTAGAGCGGGTCGGATGTGTGCCTTAAGAGCTCCAGGGTCTCAGCAACATGCTAGCCTATTATCCCATTATCGGGTCGCTCCACTTCTTTATCCCAATGGGTGACTTCCGTGACTTTTTGGGGACACTCCGGTATTCCATCCAAGTGCCATAGTGTGGTGGTGTCAGCGGGGAAGAAGCAGCCTCCACAGCCAGCCTCATGCTCTGATGCCATTTTGGATAAACTCCACGGGCTACTTGCAGAAATGAAGATGTCGGCGGAACCCACTTCTTCACAGCCTTAAACTGCTCCTGGACGGGCAAGTGACACTGTGGCTATCCTATTTGCCATTGAACTAAGCAGAGCCTTATTAATGGTCTGTATTGACTACTTCACAGCCAAACGCAATCTCATCCATGCAGGGGCAGGCTGTCTGAAATGGAGAGCAGGATCTCTGCCAATGAGGATATAACCACTCAGCATGCAGATTCATTATCCTCCCTTCAAAGCACTGTGCGAATGCTGTTAGCAAAACCAAATGATGCAGAGAATTGCATGAGAAGGAATACTGTTAGGGTATTGGATGTGGCCGAGAAGGGGCAGAGGGTTAGCATCTGGCAAAATTTGCAGAGACTTTCTTCAAAACCCTGCTAAACCTGACAGAGGTCTCTCCAACGTATGTGATGGAAAGAGCACACAGGGTCCCCACCGCAACCTTTTCTAGTGAGGTTCCTCAATTATATTTGCGCGATTGTATCCCGCAAACACCCCAACCTTCCTTTTGAGCATATCAGGGTGCATCTCTATTCGGATTTCTCTGTGAAACTGCAGAAATGGCGTAAAACCTTTACTGATGTTAGCCAGAGGCTTCAAGAACGCAACATCAAATACTCCATGCTATACCCGAGCCGTCTGCTGGTCCCTTATGGCGGATCTGTGTGGTTCTTTGACAACCCGGAGGATACAAATGCCTGGCTGCTTACCCTGTGATTAATCTTAGTTGCCTACATGCAGCCACATATCTTCCTCCAGCAGCTTGTTACAAAAGTAAAGCCACTAAATGGGTTTCTTTTTTTTGTTTTGTTCTTATATTTTGACATAGGGGCCACATTACACTTGGGTTATCCTTGCCAACAAGTACCGGCAGCCTACTCCTGCCTTATTTACAGAGTTTTACCACAAGTTCCTTCCATGGCGGGTACATAGAACAGCTCACTCCCTCACTTAGGGCAATGCTCACTCCTGATCTTATTTGACCCCTGCTACTCAGAGCTACAACAAGAAAGAACACACCTTCTCTACAAAACTGAGCTTGTTGGGCATTACTGGATTGTCTGTTCTCCCATCGGGTGTAATTGGATACGCATCCCCTCACCCTCGTCTGCTGTTACAGGCCGGACACCACCCAGGGTTTCCCTGGAACTTTGAGCCTCACGTAGGTGATTTCTTCTATCAAGTTTTGGAACAAAACTGCCTTGTGACAGTTGTCACCATTAGGCCTCATGCACACTGGACGTTAAAAAAAAGTTATAAAACCACCAGTAGCTTTGCAGTGAGTTTTTCAACTTTTTAAAATAGCGCTTTTTAGCATTTTTTAGTGTTTCTTTTGTTGAAGAAAAAAAGATTTCAATAGATCAAAAACGTTAAAAAACGCTGGCGAGTGTCGTTTTTGAGCATTTTTACAGCTGAAAAACGTCTCTCGAAACCCACTAGTTTTTTTTTTTTTTTTACTGCTCAAAAACGCCACTGCCCAAAACTGCTGAGAACAGCCTATGTGTGCATGGACACATAGGATAACATGATGGAGAGTTTATTGACTGTAGAAAGAAAGGTCTACTGCCAAAAACAGCTGCTGTAAAAACGTCCAGTATGCATGAGGCCTCATAGTCAACTAAAATGTACTAGAGATTTTAGTCAAATAAAATGTAGGACATTTTAGTCAACTAAAATGTTCTGGAGATTTAGTCGACTAAATACAACTAAAACTAAAACAATTGTAGAAGACTAAAATGGAACCAAAACTAAAATGACATTTTAGTCGTAAGACTTATGCCGCGTACACACGATCATGTTTCAGCATGGAAAAAACAAAAAAAACAAACAGTTTTTCAGCATGTCCAAAAAACTACGTTTTCCTAACTTCATCATTAAAAACGATGTTGCCCACACACCATCGTTTTAAAAAAATGATCTAGCAAAGCACGCCGACGTACATCACGTACAACGGCACTATAAAGGGGAAGTTCCATTCGCCTTTGGGCTGCTTTAGCTGATTCAGTGTTAGTAAAAGACGATTCACGGTTTTCTGTCTGTTACAGCGTGATGAATGTGCTTATTACTCCATTATGAACAGTAGTTTTACCAGAACGAGCGCTCCCGTCTCATAACTTGCTTCTGAGCATGCACAGCTTTTTTTTTACGTAGTTTTAGCCCACACACAACCATTTTTTACAACCCGAAAAACGACATGGTTTAAAACGACGTTAAAAAATGCAGCATGTACAAAAAAAATGTTGTCGTTTTTCAGAACCTGAAAAATGATGTGTAGCCCGCACACGATCATTTTAAATGATGTTTTAGAAAAACAACATTTTTTTCATGCTGAAAAATGATCGTGTGTACGCGGCATAAAACTAAATCGAAATTTGCAAAAATTTCTACAGTCTCATAAACCACATATTTTGTTTCTGCCAGAAACACACTTAATGGGTAGCAAAATTGTCAATTTTTAAGGTGTTTGGACTCTGGGAGGTTACCTGATAGTATTTACCAGGCACACATAGTGCTGCTGCCCAAACCAGGAAAATATTTAACACATTGCTCCTCCTACAGGCCTATCTCTCTACCTAATTATGACCTTAAGATACTCACAAAAGTGCTAGACAATAGAATAATAAAAGCATTACCGTCCCTTGGTAATATAAAATCAGACCAGCTTTATGCCTGGCAAATCCACAGACATTAACATAAGGCGTGTCTTTACACATCTCCAGATCCCAACGGATGAAACTCCCTCTCGAGTCTTGGTAGCCCTCGACTTCGAGAAGGCTTTCTAGACCATTAGATGGCCATATATGATGCAGGTTTTGGAAAGCTTTGGTTTCGGTTGGATAATTTGGAAATGGATTGGTTTACTTTACAGGGCCCCAATGGCATTAATTAAAATGAATGGAAAACTGTTGCCCCCCTTTCCAATGAAACTTCCTGAAGATATACTGTACATGGCCCTACACGGAGATGGGATCTATGCCTAGGATATGTGAGTGGTTGGGTAGGCCCCCACAGACACTGTACCGCCATTTTAACCTTACTACTCTTAAAGATCGGATAGATAAAAGGGGAAAAGGTCCTCTAAAAAGCAATATTCCATATCATTATCCTGTTGAATGTAACATGAGCGGTGTGTGTTTAGTTGTTTAGAGCTTAGTGATAGTTAGTTAGTGGGCAAGTTAAGCTATGAGTTGTAACTTGTTATGTGCACCAGTTAGCCAGGGTATGCTCCAATGGCTCAGTTTTAAACTCAAACTTTTCAATTAAAAAAAAAATTGCATTGCCAAGGGGCAGAATTGTTTTCCAATTACGGATAGACTTCATCTGGTGTCTTGGCTTTCTATGCCTTTTTGCACCCCTTTTCTACATGTGTTTAATACTTGTGCCTGTGTCACTGCATTTTATTACACATAACTCCATTTCTGAACTTATTTGTTTTGGTTTCTTAGTAATTTTTGGTAATGCTCCTCTCAGTTGCTATTTTTTATCATCTTATTGAGAAAAGATAGCTGTTACAACTTTTTAATTTACTTGAAGTCACGGCTTCTGTTTTATGGTTCAATGGGCAGTATAGGAGAAAATTTAAATGACAATGGGTTAAAAGCCAAGAAAGTTACTTCAGCAAATATTTGACACCAAAGCTACAGTTATTATGCAAGTCATCAGTCAGATATGTACCCTTGTCATGTAAAATTCAGCAGGCACCTGCACACACAGTTCTTGAATAGGTGCCTGTGCTGCATACAGATGGAGCAGACATACATACTGCAATGCACTTAAAACAAAAAGAATGTTACAGCAGAAACTACTCCCTTTCCCATACCGGATTGTTATATCTTATGGATGATGCAGAAAAGCGTTACATAGACTTCTGGAGCAAGTAGTAGAGAGTCAGAGATCAATAATCTTTAATGGTATTACTAAGTTAAATATTTGTATTTAATCATGCATTATTCCTGCACTGCAAAGGTTCCCCGTTTTCCTCTAATCAAATAGGGTAAAAGTAGTTGTATACTTTTTTTTTACTTTTACCTACAGGTAAGCCTATAATAAGGCTTACCTGTAGGTATAAAGAATATTTCCTAAACCTACAGGTTTAGGAGATATTCCCCACGCAATGTGCCGCTGACTGCAGCGGCGCATGTGCAGCGGGGATCCTCGGCTAAAGGGCCGGCAATGAACCACCACAGTGCTTACAGAGCCATGGTAGTTAATTGAAAACAACACAAGCTTACAGCCGCAAAGGCTGCTGGACCATGTAATTTATGATCTCACATATACCCAGTAAAGTGAACAGCCTCAGATGATACATAGAGATGAAACAAATCTTCCTACATAAGTTTTACATGAATATCTTCTGTCTTCATCTTTATATATAGTTTAGAAAGTGCACATCCTGTTATTATTTTCACTTCCTGGTTTCCCTGTAAGAGGAGATCATTGCTAGACACCGTGAGAGACTGTGAGACAGCTGATTGGAGGAAAGGCACACACCCCCTCCCCAAACATGCAGAGCTTTGCCTGTGAATAGTTTAGCAGTCTGCTCATCTATTTATAGCAACCTCCTCCGACACACAGTTCAGGCTCCCTTCTCGGAGAGCTTGTCGAAAGTTATCAGGTTGATAACAGAGTCACTGAGCAAGACAAAGCTACGAGACATATGGCTTTGAAGAGAGATAACAAAACACTACAGATATATGTGCCCAGCTCAAATTTCATGAATCAGGTTTCTATCCACTTTAATGCAAGAAACTGCATTAAGGAAAAAAATGTTCAGACTTTAGAACCACTTTAATACATACTTTTGTCTGAATGTCAGATATAAAACGGACCAGAAAAAAAGAAGTTTAATGCCGCGCACACACCATCGGTTTTCCCATCAGAAAAACCTTGGATGGTTTTTCCGACAAAATTCCACTCAAGCTTCTGTGTACAGCAGCCCCCCTAATACTTACCCGAGCCCATCTCGATTCAGCCATGTTACACAAGAGACTTGGCTGCCCGGGACGCTCCTTCATTGGCTGTGACAGCAGTGAAGCACCATTGGCTCTCGCTGCTGTCACATAAAGTGAGCCAATGAGGAGGGGCTAATTGGACACAGGGAGCTTCAGATTGGCTGCTCCATAGCAAGCTGCTTGCTGTGGGAGCACTCAACAGGAGGGAGGGACCAGCAGTATCAAAGAGACCTTTCAGGGGCGTGCTTTGCCATAGGGCAGCTGAACCTCCAAGGCAGAGGTAGATATGCATACGCAGATGTGCTCCTGCAAACACATATGCACATGCGCAAAAGTATGAGTATGCACAGGCGAATGCATATGTGCATGTTAGCCAATAATGCTGGCTCTAAATGGCCTATATAAGGATAGCAGCTGCACTAGTGCATTGCTGTATGATCTGCAGCCTTACCCATATACCTGTATATTTATTCCTGTGTTTGATCTGGCGTATCCTGACCATGCTTGCTTCTACCTGTCCTTACCTCAGCTTGCCTTTAGACATTGTTATATCTGCCTGTTGTCCTGTTGTCATCCTCTGCCTGTATCTTGACTATTCTCTGCCTGCTGCTTATACTCATATCTGATCATCCGTTGCTGACCTGGCTTGTCTGACCCTGCATCCAGTTATCCACCTGTCCAGCTATGCATAGTACCTGCATCTGTTGTTACCGCTGCTTCAGCTATCCAGCCTAACTCTGGTGACGCACCTACCTTTCACCTCTGCTACCAACGGAAGATCTTGCAGACACACTTGCCTCACTGCGCTCTCATGGCCACTGTTAAAACACCAGTAGTCCTTGAGCCAGGGCTGTATAAGAGGTCTCCTTCTAAATGTCAGGCTCTGCCACAAGGTACATGACAGGATCTGAGAAGAGCAGGATCTGGGCTGCTCTGAGCAAAACCACTCCACAGAGCAGGTAAGTGTGACAAAGAAATTAGATGTTGGTAACCCCTTAAAGTTAAACTCCAGGCAGATATAAAAAAAAAACACAGAAGAACACAGTGACCATTCACTATTACATCAATAAATGCAAAATACCTGAATTTTAATAAATCAACTTCTTACAATCCCCTGTACAGCAAAGATTGGAGTGGGATTTGGAGGGGCAGGATTGGAAAACAATGAAGTGTGCTGCATGTAAATGTATTGACAAGAAACATGTTGACAGGAAAATAGAGCGGAGTGAGCAGAGGGGTGGCCTAATCAGTCAACTTTGGCTCTTTTACTGTCCAGGAGTGTCTTTCTCCTGGTTGTGCAGTAGAGCTGTGTAAATATGAGAACTGGATGGACAGAGATAAAATTCCTTTGGCAGCTAAAACAGTTTCCATGTGTGAATTTGAGTATTAAGCGGTTCGGCTGGAGTTCAGTTTTAGGAAGGAACATCCTTTGTAACACTTCATTAAGTAGGACATATAGAAGATGTATCATTTTAACAGGTGAAAAGGAAACAAAATACTACATTTTTTAAAGAAATAGCATAAAAAAGAACATTTGCCGTACCTTCTAGATTATCAAATTCTTCTGACAGAAAATGATAACAGCAGCCAACGCTGCACACAGCTTTGACTTCTGGTTTTGCAACAAAAATACGCAATGTATTCGGAGCAAGATCCCCACATGTGTGCAAGCCAACCATAATGGATTCCTACAAAAAGAAAGAAACATTACTTTTAAGGAACTATTCACACCACAAATAATGGCATCAAATCTGCTGCTGAGCTACTGTAAATAGGGTAGTCTAGTTGATTTTATAATAAAACAAGTGACGTGCTAGGACAACATTTTTATTTTTCATTTGTCCCTATGTTGCCCGAGCACATCACTTGTTTAATTTATATTATGTTACTAATGATGGGTGATCCTGCCTGCTGTTTACCATGAGCAATGGCACCCATCTTGTAAGTGCTTATAATACGTATCTTCGCTTTGTTTCACTTATTCTGCATTGGCCTTTTTTATGCAGAAGCTACTTTTCAATGCTTATTTTAATAGTGAGACAGAAAAACAACAAAAATATCCAGAACACCACATTTCAAGAGAGTTATAAATTGATTTGAAATCAATTTGATGTGAAATAAGTATTTGATCCCCTATCAGTCAAGATTTCTGGTCATGGCGCACTTGCCTGAAGAAACGGCACAAGTGGCCGTTCCTTCAGAGCACATGTGCTGATTACATCATTGGCGCAGTAAACAGTGAATATCTTCTATAAGGCGCACATTTAGGAGATATTTTCAGTACTTACAGATGGGCCTAAACTTATATGTCATTAAGGACTGAAACCTGGCAGCACCCACAAAGTGCCCCTGTTTAAGAAAGCACACGTACAGGCCCGTCTGAAGTTTGCTAATGAACATCTAAATTATTCAGAGGAGAACTGGGTGAAATTGTTGTGGTCAGATGAGACCAAAAGCAAGCTCTTTGGCATCAATTCCACTCAATGTGTTTAGAGGAGGAGGAGGAATGCTGCCTACGACCCCCAAGAACACCATCCTCACAGTCAAACATTGAGGTGGAAACATTATGCTCTGGGGGTGTTTTTCTGCCAAGGGGACAGGACAACTTCACTGCATCAAACAGACAATGGACAGGGCCATGTACTGTCAAATCTTTGGTGAAAACCTCCTTCCCTCAGCCAGGGCATTGAAAATGGGTCTTGGATGGGTATTCCAACATGACAATGACCCAAAACAGACAGCCAAGGCCACAAAGGAGTGGCTCAAAAAGAAGCACACTAAGGTCCTGGGCTGGCCTAGCCAGTCTCCAGACCTTAATCTCATAGAAAATATGTGGAGAGAGCTGAAGGTTCGAGTTACCAAACGTCAGCCTCAAAACCTTAATGACTTGGAGAGGATCTGCAAAGAGGAGTGTGACAAAATTACTCTTGAGATGTGTGCAAACCTGGTGGTCAACTGCAAAAAACGTCTGACCTGTGTCTGCCAACAAGGGTTTTGGCACCAAGTACTAAGTCGTGTTTTGGGAAGGGGTTAAAATGCAAATCAATTTTTACCTTTTTGAAATGTGTTTTTCTGGATATTTTTGTTATTCTGTCTCTCAATATATACATTATATTATATATATACACACACACACACACACACACACACTTGAGCTGGTCCACCCTTTTGGGAAGGCTGTTCACAAGGTTTAGGAGTGTGTCTATGGGAATGTTTGACCATTTTTCCAGAAGCGCATTTGTGAGGTCAGGCACGGATGTTGAATGAGAAGGCCTGGCTAACTGTCTCCGCTTCAATTCATCCCAAAGGTGTTTTATCGGGTTGAGGTCAGAACTCTGTGCAGGCCAGTCAATTTCCTACACCCCAAACTCGCTCATCCTAGTCCTAAAGGACCTTGTTCCACACTATATTGCAAAAAGTATTGGGCCACTCCCCAAATCATTTGGTGGAGGGGGGATTATGGTGTGGGGTTGTTTTTCCAGTGAAGGGAACTCTTAAGGTCGCGTACACACGATCGGATATGTCCGATCGTGTGTACGACCTAGCGGACAGGTTTTTCCGCCACGTCACGGCGTCCTCAGTCCGAGGGGATTTTCGTCTGATGGTGTGTACACGCCATCGGACCAAAATCCGAGGAGACATGTCCGCTGGAAACGGTCCGTCGGACATGTTTGAACGAACATGTCTCCTCGTCTGTACGCGGCCTTAGATGTCAGCATACCAAGACATTTTAAAAAATTTCATGATCCCAACTTTGTGGGAACAGTTTGGAGATGCCCCCTTCCTGTTCCAACTTGAATGTGCACCAGTGCACAAAGCAAGGTCCATAAACACCTGGGTGAGCGAGTTTGGGGTAGAGGAACTTGACTGTCCTGAACAAAGTTCATGTAAATGCAGGGGTCACAATACTTTTTAAGAAATATAGTGTGTGTGTGTGTGTGTGTGTGTGTGTGTGTGTATACATATATATATATATTTTTTTTTATTATTATTATTATTAAGGTGACCTTATCACCAGAATATCATACCACTGTAGAATAACTATGAACAATTGTAGAATACTTTTTTTCTAAGACTATAAAGGGTATCCAAAAAAAAAAACAACATCTTTGTAATCAACCCACCCCCCTCCAAAAAATAATAATCATTTATGCATCACTGCTTTACCCTGATGTTTCTTAATATGAAACCTATACCAATGTCCCTGGAGCGATTTATGCAGCAACTAGACAATGTCTGAAAATGATAACAGATAGCGAAAGTGAACATGAAAGAACACCAGAGCAAATTCCAAGGCAAATCCATTAAAATTATAATAGAAAAAAGACAAAAGAAAAAGAAATATCCCCATGCACCGTGAAATTAATTAAGGCCTGCATTCACAGACAAATGACAGCTGTTTACACATGTAAAGAAAGATGAAAGAGAGATAACCTCTAGATCAGCAATTAGGTCATGGAGCTCCGTCTCTGCAGTGACATAGGAAGTAAGGGGTGAATAAACATGCGATTCTTTCAGATTTTTGGCTTTTATGTTCTCCATTTTCCGTCTTTCTTTTTCTTGGTGACTGAGGACTTTGCAAACATTTTCCGACAAGGAGGGCAACTCTACAGCCCCTGAGGGCAAAACATCCAAAAAGGAACATGTGTTACATGAGGAATCCACTGTGTCTATGTCTGAATTCTGTACTGGATAAACAGGGTCTTTCTGGTTTGGCCACTTAGAAGAGCAAGACAAAACGCTCATTTTATCTTCAGCTGAGTTTGAAATAGATGGTCCTTTCAATATTAAATCATCCTCCCTCAGTTTTGAAATGTCTTCATCAGCATTTGTATCTGGACAATGATTTGTTGGCAATAAACACTCTCCCTTTTGGTCAGATTTCTGTGCTTTTGAAGTGGTTCTGGCATTTGTTTTATAGACTTGCCAATACTTTTTCAATTTCCGGTTTCTCTTGTTAGCTCCATCTGTATTGGTATGAGAAGAATCAATCCCATAAACGTTTAGGTTATAACGCATGGATAAATATGAGCTTAAATAACCTTTTCCAGCTCCCAAATCTATAACCTGTGAAGAAAAACAAAAATATCCTGTAAATAAATTAACAACAGCACAACAACCCTATGTATACCCAGCTTAATGGAAAATGAAAATGTATTTTCGATGAGTGCATATTTTGAGTAATTATTCAAGCATTTAAATATATTAAATAACTGGAAGAAGTTCACAGAAGCTCAGCAGATTTAAGCAACATACTGTATAGGTAACATTTCTAATAAGTCTGCTAACTTTCAGAGAAGAACCAGCAAAGCACAACCTTATACGTGATAAGCAAATATGGTTTCCTCTGTATAAATGTATTTAAAAAAATGAAATACTATACAATTTAATGACTTCAAATGATGGTGCAACAGTGAAGAGAGAGCATTTCTTAACTGCTTGCCGACCAGCCGCCACAGTTATACGGCGGCAGGTCGGCTCTGCTGGCCGAGATCACGTAGATCTACGCCATCTCAGCGCTCAGCCAGAAGGGGCGCGCGCCGCTGACGCGCGTGCCCGGCGTGCACGATCACCGCCGGGCACCCGCGATCGCTCGTTGCAGAGCGAGAATCGGGAGCTGTGTGTGTAAACACACAGCTCCCGATCCTGTCAGGGGGAGAAATGTCTGATCGTCTGTTCATGTATGAACAGCGATCAGTCATTTCCCCAAGTCAGTCCACCCCCCTTCCGTTAGAACACACCCAGGGAACATACTTAACCCCTTCCTCGCCCCTAGTGTTAACCCCTTCCCTGCCAGTGACATTTTTATAGTAATCAATGCATTTTCCTAGCACTGATCGCTATAAAAATGCCAGTGGTCCCAAGAATGTGTCAAAAGTGTCCGAAGTCTCCGCCATAATGTCGCAGTACCGATAAAAATCGCTGATCGCCACCATTACTAGGAAAAAAAAATATTAATAAAAATGGCGTAAAACTATCCCCTATTTTGTAAACGCTATAACTTTTGCGCAAACCAATCAATAAACGCTTATTGTTTTTTTTTTTTTACGAAAAATATGTAGAAGAATATGTATCAGCCTAAACTGAGGATTTATATATATATATATATATATATATATATATATATATATATATATATATATATTGTAATATTGGGGGTTGTTTAGCTCAAGTGGGATAAGCGTTTCAGTGATCCACGCCAGTCAGGAACTGTCTTTAAGGGCTTGTTGGCCCACTTTTATTGAAAAGGCAAAAATAAACATAAGTCCAAACATAGGTTTCCCACGCAGGGGTTTTCACTGTCCACACAAAACGACACCTTCAGCCTCCTGGCTGTAAAGAAAATACAGAGCCACCTGGCTCTCCTCAGCAGTAGCCCAACTGCTTAGGCTCCAGCATGGAACCTTCCTGACTCCTGTCAGCAACCTCACTCAGGTCTCTGGGGTTTCTCACAGTGCAGCCTGTACTCTCCAGCTTATTCCATGCACACCTGCACTCTCTGGGGTTCTCCCTTACAAGCCTGGTCTCCTCGGGAGGGTGGAGCCCAGAATGCTGGTCCTGAGTTTCCTATCAGGCCCACACACACTTGCATAATCAGTGTGCTGACCCATCTGAAAATATGGACCCAGGACTGGGGATTTCATCCCACCCGGATCTCTACAAAATCCCCAGGCTCCAGGTCCCAAAGCGTACTTCATTACAAATTGAGGGAACTGAAATGCCAGTTTCCTCTGAAACCAGTTAATACGCTGGAGCCCCTCAACCCGACCAGTTGAGAACCCTGGGTCACCACACTCCTGGGGTACCACACTACTACATACCTCCCCCCCTTGTTTCGAACCCGTAGGGGGAGAAACACATGAGCCTGAATCCTTGATTGGAGCACCATTGCGCCAGCTGTAGGCCCAATCTTTTTTTCGGGTGCGTTTCCAGGCACGCCCTACCCTAGATCGCAACAGGGTCCTATCCTTCTGTATTCCCAGCCTACTCCCTCTGTCCTCAACCGTATGCAGAAGCACCCTCTCAGGAAACCGAGAGATCACTTGCCACATTATTAGGAAGCACCGTGCCAACCCGTTCCACTGGTGACTAATTTTAACCGGCACAGGTTGAACTACCTGGCTCCATCCATGGGTACCACGCAGCACCACCACCTCTGACTGTAATGGAGGCACCCAGGTATACAAGGACTGTGCTTTCACCAGTTCAAGCATCTCCACCAGCATATCTGTAACTTCTACACACTCCACATCAATATGCCCAACATCTTTGAGGACCTTAACCTTATTAGAGACATGGAGGGGCTCTCTTATTGGGGTGACACTGGTCCCTCTCTGAACGGGCACCCACTTACTGTCCAAACTTAGCGTCACTTGTTTCCTCACGTTCACTGCTTGCTTCAGTCTGTCAGTTTTATCACTAACACCCTCATAAGACTGCGGCCTCGTCTCCCTCTGAAGGACATCCTGACTATCTCGCCACTCTGAGGTTTTTAAGCTATGTGACACCGTGCTAAGCTTTGGGCTATTTCTCTCCAACCATTTTTTACCAGGATCCTTCTCAGATCCTAGAAATTCCTCAAATCTCGGGAAATCTTCCTCGGAATTACCCTCCTGAACCTGTAGGGGGCCCAATTCTGCTATACCCTTTAAGTCTTCTGCGTCAAACCTACCATTCCCTGCCAGACTAAAATTTTCAGGGTTTGCTACAACCATAGCAACTTGACCAAGACCATCAGGTCTACCATTATTTTTGTTGTCACCCATGATAACCAAACCATCAACAATTGCAGATAAGCTGCATTCTCCATCATGATCAGAAATATCAATGCATTTGTCAGATTTCATTTCACCCTGGCAGGGCAGTGTCTGGAGAGGAACTGCACCCAGCGGAGTGGTTGTCTATGGCAGCTTCACTATACATCAACTCCATTGGCATGAGATCCTCTGCCAGCAACTGTCCTGACCGCTGAACATCATTGCATAACACAACATTTGGACCTTTGACTACAATCGCTTTATTTATTGCTGTGCCATCTGGCACTTCCACCAACACCAGCTCATTTGGCACGGCATCTACCATTACCACATCATTAGGCCCTTTGTGAATCACAGACATGATCTCCTCTGTGCGGTCGCCGTTACTTGGCGTTTCTATCTTGTGAGCAACATCATCTGCAGCAGCAAATACACCATCGCATACAAGTTGCTCTGCAGGTCCTTCATCTGGCACTGCAGAAATCATGTCTGCTCCACTTTTACCAACAGAGGCCTTTTCCAACAAAGCCAACAGGCTTTTTGCCCATCTATCCCAGTCTGTTACCTTTGCGCTACCAGAGGGACAGAGTGGCACAGCAACAGACACATTGCAAACATCACTTTTGTCTAAACCAGACTGTGGTAATACATTTTTAACCAGAGCAGGCTGCAATACCACACTCTCACCTTCTGGTGGCGCTTCATTAAATGCATGAAGACCTTCACACCTGTCATTGCCAGACTGCATTAACCCATTTCCATCATGAGCGCTTTCAAACATATCAGTTTTAGCATTTAACATTTCATTATTACAATGTTCAGGTACCGTCTTATCCCTCAGAGCGGCACCATAGTTGTCCCGGGCAACCTCCGGCTCCAAAACGCAGAGCTCTCTGGGGGTTTCTAGGGACACCTCTGTGGCCTTCATCACGGTTGCTAGGGGAGATAGCACATCTTTAACTGCAGTCATAGCAACATTTTTATCTCTAGTGAGCTGCACTAGCACATTAGCAGCTGGGCCAACACAATATTATCAGCTTTACCCATCACATTGTCACTGCACTCTCCAGCTTATTTCATGCACACCTGCACTCTCTGGGGTTCTCCCTTACAAGCCTGGTCTCCTCGGGAGGGTGGAGCCCAGAATGCTGGTCCTGAGTTTCCTATCAGGCCCACACACACCTGCATAATCAGTGTGCTGACCCATCTGAAAATATGGACCCAGGACTGGGGATTTCATCCCACCCGGATCTCTACAAAATCCCCAGGCTCCAGGTCCCAAAGCGTACTTCATTACAAATTGAGGGAACTGAAATGCCAGTTTCCTCTGAAACCAGTTAATACGCTGGAGCCCCTCAACCCGACCAGTTGAGAACCCTGGGTCACCACACTCCTGGGGTACCACACTACTACAATATATATATATATATATATATATATATATATATATATATATATATATATATATATATATATATATATATATATATATATATATATATATATATATTGTAACAGTAGGAGCTACTTCAACTGTAAACTAGACACAGGGTTTGCACACTTTAGAGGTGCAATACTGCAGAGCGTAGATGTGGACTGGAGAAGATTGCTTTTGCAACTTTCTCCAGGTTTTGGTACTTTGTCATGGGGCTCTGTAGTATGGAGATTCCATAGTGTCTTGGGTGGGACGGAATCTCCAATCCTGTCTCCAGATCTTGTGGATGACCAGCAGGGTCTGTGCTCAGGTGAGCACAGCCCTTTATAATCATTGTGTAGGGAAGATCTCATGGCTCCCAGTTGGAGACGGCAGGTCTCCAGAAGTCTGAGGCTGTAGGAGACAGCCAGAACAGTGACTGCAAGAGGCAGAGTTGGAGATGCTGTAAGGAAGCGTCTATGATGAGGATTCCGCTGGTCTGGGCGACCAGGAAAACGTGCAAAGTATTGCTGCAGAAGTACTGCTACAGAGAGCCAGGTGGGCTAGCATTTTCTGTTGTATGTTTGATGGAGAAGAACCCCCTGCGTGGGAAACCTTTGTTTGGCCTTATTTTGCCTTTTTAATAAAAATGGGCTACCATGCCCTTAAACATACTTCCTGGCTGGAGTGAATCACTGAAAAACGCCCATACCACGAGAGCTAAACAACCCCAATATTACAATATATATATATATATATATATATATATATATATATATATATATATATATATATATATATATATATATATATATATTTTGGGGGGATATTTATTATAGCAAAAAGTAAAAAACATTTTTATTTTCAAAATTGTCGCTCTATTTTTGTTGATAGCGCAAATATTAAAAACCGCAGAGGTGATAAAATACCACCAAAAGAAAGCTCTATTTGTGGGAAAAAAAGGACGCAAATTTTGTTTGGGAGCCACGTCGCACAACCATGCAATTGTCAGTTAAAGCGACGCAGTGCTGAATCGCAAAAAGTGGCCTGGTCTTTGACCAGCAATATGGTCCAGGGCTTAAGTGGTTAAGGAAAGGTGACGTGAAAACCTCACCTCATCTTTTATACAAATCAAACATTGCATATGTTCTATAAACTGCAGCAATAATTCCCATTTAAACTAGGAATCTGTACCTTTTTATCCATGTTATCCATTCATGACTGTTGTTCTTACATGTAAATAATGTGATCGCTATGATTGATCATATGATACCCCAGCTGAGTACTGAGCACAGTGGACACAATGGTTCCAGTGCGCATGTGCTAAGTGATGTACACTTATGTTGCTTAGTCTGCCGCTGCTGCTCACTTAGAGAACACATGAACAGAAAGACCAGGGGGCAATTTTGCAAATCTCTGCTTAGAGGTCACTTCTAGGCTGTTCTCCATAATGTGCAGTGGAAGTTTAGTCTAGAAACGGCACTCTGAAAGCCAGGCAAAGGACAGCCATGCCAAATAGTTGCAACTGAATAGACCATCTCTAACAGCAATGTAGAGAAGAATCTTGATTGAGGAAAATAACTGGTGATAGTAAAAAAAAAATGATTTTCTTTTTGCACAGGAGAGTTGAACAAAAAACACATTCAACCACATAGGACACTGAGGCACACCGACAGTAAGAGGGGTTATTCTGGGTTGGCCTACAGTTTTTTTTATCATTGTCCAATCTTCCTATACAAGGCAGAATACCCAGGAGATAAAAGACTTCCTGTGCCCCTCAATAGATGAGAAAGTAAAAGCATTATTTAAACCAAAAATGTTGAGCATAATACAATATTTACAGACTGCTTTTCAAATTGATTTCCCCACGTCTTAGAGCCGGTTCACACTGGGGCGACCTAGGATCCGACTTGAAGTCTCCCCAAGTCGTGTGGTTGAGAAAATCAATGTAAGTGAATGAGAGCTGTCTTAATACACACTACTGAAGTCGCTCCTACTTCAGAAAAGGTTCCTGTACTACTTCAATCAGACTTCTAGGCGATTTGTACCCATTGATTTCAATGGAAGTTGCCTCAGAAGTCTGATCACTGTCTTAACTGAAGCAACTTTCCAGAAAGATAACATACATTTCTCAGGCAAACCCCTCCCTCTCCCAGAGCAGATTGTTGTTTGATTGGCAACTGGAAAGTCTCCTGTCTGGAGACAATATCAATTAGTGTTGTAAATCGCCCCAGATCGCCCTGTGGTTCATGCTGAAGTCGTGTTGAAGTTGCCTCTGAAAGTCGTGCTGGAAGTCGTGTCGCCCCAGTGTGAACCGACTCTTACTAGAATGTTTTTTTTTTTTTTTTTCTGTAAATAAATTGTGAAATTTATCCATTTCATCATTCAAAATACTTACATCCCACTGCTTTATGGGAAGTTCTAGTGTGCCTTAGAATAATCTGAGTTTTGGCATCAAGGTATTTTCAGACAGTGATTTATTTGCACAGTAAAAAGAAAATAAAAAAAGACAAAATTAAAACAGTAAGAAAATTTCAGTAAGCTTTTAAGCTCCAGGACACAGGAGTTGAAATTGATAATTGATCCTGTCAAATAGCTTAAACTAAAAATGCTATCTTTTTTTGGAAAGTAAAGGGAAGTACGTTTAAACCCCTGTCAGAAATTCCCCTTCAATTTATGCTGACACAAATGGAAGTAATAACATCTATCCAAAGTGTGGTAAAATATCTTATGTTCTTTTCTGGTGACAACTCAGAACTTAAAATTTCCCCTCGCTTTTAGTTCTGGTGACAGTGGTCAACAGGACAAACATAGTTTCAGATATAAAAAGCTGACGGGGTTCTCACATTTAGGAAAGGATTAACAATTTCTGTCTATGACCCGTTAAGTTACTGTACATATAATTTAGAGTAATATAAACTGATAGTATTAGATACTGTCAAGCTGCTTATTTAGGAAATCTGCAAGGGACTCTTTATGCAAACAAACACATAAAACAAAATATACCATCTGAAAAATTCTAGACTTGCCGTTCTCAACCCTGGGTTCCTCCTGGGGTTGCTTTGTGTTTCTTGAGCAAAGGCAGATTGATTTCCCCCATGACTGTGACTGCATAGTTTTTGCACTGATGTAATTTAGTAGAGCCAATAAAATCTAAATAAACAGTGATGTCAATATTATCTTTAGTGGTTTGTAAGTGGACATATTTTACAGTGACCACAAATGTAATTGTCATTTGTTCCACTAATTTCTAATGAAATGGGGTATTTATTCCACTTACTGGTATTTATCCCAGTGCAAGGCAGCCATACTTCTCATTGACAACAAACAGAAGTATCCACTAAATTGACCAGTGATATATAGGGCATTGTTCCCAGTGACCACCACTGTAAAAGCTCCCTTTTCCCAATGACAATTTAAACAGGATTCTACAACTTGCCACCAATTCATCGCAGGAAAGCAATGCAAAAAGACAATTCTTTTTTACTACTTTTTCACATTTCCTTTGCAGTCTTTTTATTATTTTATTTCACATATTATTAAAAATAATTGTGTCTTGTACAGCAGGGGGTGGGACAAAATGATTTGCTCTAAGTAGACAATTACTGTATTTATTGGTATTTATTGGCATATAACACTCACTTTTTCACCCTGCAAATTGGTTGCAAATAGTGCGTGCGTTGTTATACTGCAATTTGGGCTGCCTCAGAGAGAACGGGGAGGGGTGGGACGAGCGTCATCAGATTACATTCAGCGAGAATCTCCTGTTTACTCAGCAGCCTCTGTAATAGGAAGTCCCGTCCCTGGGCTGGCATTGGACCAATGTTCTGTCAATCATAGAAGCCAGTCCAGGAGGCGGGACTTTGTATTAAAGAGGCCGCCAAGTATCGCTGTATGTAATCTGACAGTAATCATCCCGCCCCCTCCCTGAGAAGGGCATTGATCAGGCTGCATTCATGGCAATGGGGAGGCTGCAGATGGGCATTAATCAAGCTGCATTCATGGGCAATTGTGAGTCTGCAGATGGGCATTGATCAGGCTGCATTGATGGGCAATTTTGAGGCTGCAGGTGGGCATTGATCAGGCTGCATTGATAGGCACTGACACTTAAAAAAATAAAAAAATCGCCTGAAACTTTCCTCTTAAAATGAAGGTACGTGTTATAGGTCGATAAATACGGTATGTTATGTATGCCATATTCTTTTTTCATTTACTTATTTGTATATCTAAAATGTATTAAGCATGCTAAAGTATCATGTGCTGTAGGCAGAATGTTTCTCTAAGATGTGGATTATTGCAAGGGATCCTTCGAGGCTGAGAATGGGGGCTCTGTAGCATAGTTGCCTAAAGGCCCGTACACGCAATCGGACTTTCCGATGGGAATTGTGTGATGGCAGGATGTTGTCGGATAATCCAACCATTTGTATGCTCCATCGGACAATTGTTGGCAGAATGTCCCACTAAAAAAAGGATTTTTAATAAACAGCTTACCTGTAAAATCCTTTTCTTGAAGTACATCACAGGACACAGAGCGCATAGCCATTACACTTGGGTTATATGGGTACCTTCAGGTGATGGACACTGGTGTAATCAATTTCACAGGAAGTTTCCTCCCTATATAACCCCCTCCCACTGGGAGTGCTTCAGTTTTGTAGCAAGCAATTCCTCCGAGGTTACACAATGTTCCCCAAAAGAGGGGTGGGAGCTCTGTGTCCCGTGATGTACTTCAAGAAAAGGATTTTACAGGTAAGCTGTTTATTAAAAATCCTTTTTTCTTTATCGTACATCACGGGACACAGAGCGCATAGCCATTACACTTGGGATGTCCTAAAGCAATGCTCTATGAAGGGAGGGAGACCGTAAGGCCAAGAATAGCCAAATAAAAACATTATCAGGAGAAAAAATAGCTCCACCAACAGAAAAACAAGGGGGCGTGAACCGGGCCAGAGGATTCTATACTGCTGCCCGTAGGACCGCCTGCCCAAATGCTGCGTCCGTAGCTTTTGCGACGTCCAACTTATACAATTTAATAAACGTATGTACAGAAGACCAGATTGCCGCTTTGCAAACCTGTGCCATAGAGATCTGATGGTGTGCCGCCCAAGAGGCACTCATGGCCCTCGTAGAATGGGCTTTAACTGATAAGGGAGGTGGAATGCGTTTCAGACCATAGGCCTGAAAAATCAGCTGCTTAATCCACCTAGCCAAGGAAGACTTGGCAGCCGGCTGACCCTTTTTGGGGCCATCCGGAAGAAGAAAAAGCACATCTGTTTTCCGAATCTTCTCTGTAGCCCTGAGATAAACCCTCATGGCTCGGACCACGTCCAAAGTATGAAGCAGTCTTTCCTCTCTGGACTGGGGAGTAGGAAAGAAGGATGGTAGGACTAGGTCCTGATTCAAGTGAAAACTGGATATGACCTTAGGAAGGAAAGAAGGTTGAGGCCGCAGAACCACTCTGACCTTATGCCGAATCAGGTACGGTTCCCTGCAAGACAAGGCTGCCAGCTCGGAGACCCTTCTGGCCGAAGCCATAGCCACCAAGAAAACCGACTTTCGGGTTAGCAGCACAAGAGGGATTTCTATCAGAGGTTCAAACGGTTGTCTTTGTAAAGCTGACAAGACGAGTTTTAAATTCCAGGGGCAGAGGGGAGCTCTAATAGGGGGATTTACATGCAAGACCCCCTGCAAGAAGGTTTTCACAAGCGAATGCGCGGCCAAAGGCCTTTGAAACCATATCGATAAGGCAGACACCTGCCCCTTTAGAGTACTAAGAGCTAATCCCTTATCAACGCCAACCTGGAGGAATCGCAAGATCCTGTCGATAAAACTTACGAGGATGCCCTCTTTGAGACTCGCATCACTCCCCATAGGTCCTCCAGACTCTGTAATAGATATTTCTAGAGACTGGTTTCCTAGCCAGAATCAACGTAGATATGATCTGGGCTGAGAGGCCTCTGCCCTTAAGAATTAGGGATTCAGCCGCCAAGCCATCGAATCTAGCTGCTGTGAAGCAGGGTGGCATATCGTGCCCTGAGATAACAGGTCTGGGCGCAGGGGGAGTGGCCCCGGTGCCCCCACTGACATCCTCACGATGGGCGCGTACCAAGCCCTCCTGGGCCCGGCTGGGGCCACCAGGATCACAGGCCTGCGCTCCACCCTGATCCTTCGTAGAAGGCGGGGAATCATCTGCAGTGGAGGGAACGCATACAGGAGAGACAACTGGTGCCAGGGGCAAACCAACGCATTGGTCCCGTAGGCCGAGGGATCCCTGGCTCAGGATACGAATTTGTCCAATTCCTTGTTGACTCTCGTTGCCATGATGTCTACATCGGGAACTCCGAATCCTTGGCAAATGTCTTGGAATACCTGGGGGTGAAGAGACCAATCCCCCGGGAGCAACTGTTGAAGATTCAAAACTCTGCTTGAGAATTGTCTATCCCTGGGATGAACACTGCCGAGATGCAGGGTACATGGGCTTCGGCCCATGAGAAAATCAGGTTTACTTCCCTTTGAGCCACTAGGCTCCTTGTGCCCCCTTGGTGGTTTATGTATGCCACCGCCGTGGCATTGTCGGACTGTACCCTTACTGGTAGACCCTGAAGGGGGAGAGTCCAGACGACCAGGGCCAACCGAGCAGCTCTGATCTGTAGGATATTAATGGGAAGCAGTCTTTCTGCCTCCTATCACTGTCCCTGCTGGGTCAGTCTTCCTAAAATTTTCCATGTGATGGGGCAAAAGGATTTCCCCTTTGACAAATATTGAGGGACCAGCCACCAGAACAGGCTGCACCGGACCCCTGAGAGAATTAACGGACTAGTGCCTGCATGGACTTGTTTCAAGCAGAGAGAATGGCTGCCTGGAGAACTCTGGTATGGATCTGGGCATAGGGCACTGCTTAGAAGGCGGCCACCCTCTTCCTCAGCAGTCGTATGCCTAGGCGAATAGTCGGCCTCTTCTTGCCTAAGACTATTTGAACTGTTTGAGTCAATGACCTGACTTTTGCTTGAGGAAAAAATATCCTCTGGCCGACTGTATCTAGCCGAAGGCCTAGAATTCTAACTGTTTTGTGGGTTGCAACCTTGATTTTTCTTGGTTCAAAATCCACCCAAACTCCTCTAGATGCCGAACTGTGTGGACTACTGCATGATTGAGGTTGGAAGCTGATCTGTCGATAAGCAGGAGATCGTCCAGGTATACCAGGACCAAAATGCCTTCTGTCCTTAGGACGGCCAGCACCGGGGCTAACACCTTTGTGGATACCCGCGGAGCTGTTGCCAACCCGAAAGGGAGGGCTATGAACTGGAAATGACGTTGATCTATCATAAAATGAAGAAACTTGTGATGTGCCGGGTAGATTGGCATGTGCAGATAAGCATCCTTTATGTCTATAGATGCTAGAAAGTCGTCATGATGTAGGCTGGCTGCCACCGAACGTATGGATTCCATACGAAAGGTCTACATCTTAGAAAGCGATTTAGGCGTTTGAGGTCTAAGATAGGCCTGACGTCACCATTGGGTATTTATAAAAAAGGTTGGAATAGAATCCCAGACCCCATTCCTGGGTTGGTACTTCTACAATTACTCCTTGGAGCCAGAGGCGATTCAATGCCTTTACGAGAGAGGCCCTCTTTAATGGGCCGCTTGGAAGACTTTGACCCCCGAAAATGAGGAGGGGGGACTTCTCGAAACTCTAGTTTGTAGCCCGTGGCTACCACGAACCGAACCCAAGAGTCGGGAATTCTGGCTTTCCACACTTCGGAGAAAAACCGAAGTCTTCCGCCCACCCAAGAGAGTGGGGGCGCCCCTTCATGAATCTGACTTGATGACAGGTTTAGCCGGCTTGCGAGACCATGGCCTCTTGTTTGCCGCGGCTTGTCCCTGTGGGCGGCTATTAAATGTTGAACGCCCGGGAGGCCGTCGATACTGACGGGAAGCTGAAGGGGCCGAGCCAGTAAAAGGCCTGTCGCTTAAACGCGGGCCCGCGCGGTCTTTTCTTGACCGGTAAGGAAAAACTTTTACCACTTGATATGGTTTGGATATATTTATCTAGGTCTTCACCGAATAGTCTTCCACCCTGAAAGGGAAATCCTGCTAAAAGTTTTTTGCAGGGTGCCTCTGCTGATCAGTTCTTTAGCCACAAAAGACGACGCATATGAACCAACAGCAGAGATAGACGGGACGCCCGTTGAACGGAGTCCTTAATAGCATCTATTGCAAAGCAGAGAGCCCTTGGGAGGTCTGCTAATTCACGAGTCTGCTGAGCCGGCATGTCCTTTTAACAACTGTTTCTTTAAAGCCTGACAAACGCCAATGGCTGCCACTGCTGGCTGAACCACGGCACCTACTGTGGTAAACGAAGCCTTCAGTAGGGTCTCAAATTTTTTGTCGGCCGGATCTCTGAACATCTGGACATTTTCAACCGGACCGGTCAGGGATTTATTCACGCAGGAAATGGCCGCGTCCACAGTAGGGAGTGCCCATTTCTTTGCAAATTTTTCTTCCATAGGATAGAAAATAGTGAACCTTTTAGGAGGGAAAAAGATCCTATCAGGTCGAGCCCAATCCTGAAAAAAACACGCTCTCCAGAAGGGGGTGAATTGGAAAAGACACCCAAGTTAATGGTGCCTTTAAAGAACCTAATGAGGATACTGCAGGGGCTAATAGTTCTGACACTGGAAGTTTTTTTTTTAAAAAGCAGTGCGAACAATATCTGTCAGAGACTGGATCCACAGGCTCTCCGCTTGAGAAGCCGAAAAAATTTATCTAGAGTGGAACCCTCCATGTCTGACCCGTCGGGACTCTGGTCCGCTTGATCCCCTTGTGGGTCCTGTTCCTCCGGCGAGGAGACCCCGCATCTGAAAACACCAATCTAGGTGACGGGGATCTAGCCCGTTTGCCACCTGGCAAAGAGCGGGCAATCAAAGCCGTTAACCTTTCCTCTAGCCCACCCAGGGTGGTCGCTAGCATTTCTTCCGTTACGTAAACGGGAATAGGTGGATTGGGGGCCGCCTCTGCCCCCAGCACCCTCAATGGCTCCTGTAAGATGCTACTCGGTGGCCTATCTAGCGAGGGTAGGACCATCCTGACCCAAATCCTCTGACCCCGATGGAGACTTGTTCTTTGGCACCCTTTGCAGCCTTAGCTGGTCCTGATCCCTTGGGAGCCATTGCACAACCTTGAGACACCCCTGTAGCCAACACCCGACTGTTGTAGCTAGGAGTGAACAAATAAGAACAGGCTATGGAAAAAAAATTTTTTTTTTTTTACATTTTTCCACGCTCTAGAATGTGGCAATACCGAGGAAAACCTGTGAGTATTGCAACACCAATGCCCGTTAGCTGGAGCCCAAGGTAGACTCGGATGCTGCCGGATCCAAGGCTGAGTCCCTTTAAGAAAAAAAACCTTTTTTTTTTTTTTTTTCTTGGTCAAAGTGGACTTTAAGTCCAGACCTGAAGATCCACCAACCGCCACTAGGTGTCACTGCATGCCAAAAAAAAAATGGCTCAGCTGCGCGCTCTGTGTCCTTTCTCCACCGCTCTCAGAAGGGAAAGACCAGCCGGCCCGCCCCCCCTATGCACGAGGACGCCATAAAAGACGGCGTGCACGCGCGCGCGCACCCTCCCCACGCTGAAATCAACATGGAGGAAGCAGGGAGCAGAGGAGAAGCATGGACCAACGCCAGCAGCCCAAACTGACACCAGGTAAGCACTAATTCTCAATGTAGTGCACACATAGAGGAAGCTGTCCCCAAAGGCTTCCTAAGAAACAGGAGTTTCACCAGCATTCCCTCTTTATAGTACGTGGGGGCTGCAGTATCCATGCTAACAGGCAAATCTGGGGGGAGTAGCAAAATATATATCTTAAACAAGCATACATATATCTACATATTATCTGGGTAAACATTAGTACATCCCATCCTGCCTCAAAAGACATAGTGGAGATAGTGGCTGATGCACAAGCATACCATTAGCCAACCAAGAACCCCCAGGGGGATACCTACTGTCCAACCAAGTCCCGCAGGTTCCCTCTTACCTGCTCCACGCCGCAGGGTATTGCAAACTGCAAGAGGCCCAGCCTTCCCCCATCTCCGTGGGTATTGTCTTGGACCTTCAGGGACCGGGGTCCTGTGTTTAAGGAACCCACACCCCTGGACCTATATAGCATCCTGGCATCAGTGGCGTTTAGTTCTTGGAAGAGACTAAGGCACTGGAGCCCAGAATCCAGCCCTCCAAGGAGAGGCATTATAGGCAAAACCCCACTCCAGCAGGGCCCAGGTACCGTACACCTTGGCTTTGAAGCACTTCGGACGGATCCGGCTAGCTATCCTGGGTCCCGAGACCTCCGAGGGACAGCTAGACGTGACCAACACCTAAGACACTGGCGAAAAAACTGAAGCACTCCCAGTGGGAGGGGGTTATATAGGGAGGAAACTTCCTGTGAAATTGATTACACCAGTGTCCACACCTGAAGGTACCCATATAACCCAAGTGTAATGGCTATGCGCTCTGTGTCCCGTGATGTACGATAAAGAAAAATGAGGATGGCGGTGGGGGCAGCTGAGAGACGGGTGTTTGCTTGGCTTCGGCTGCCGACATCGCAGGTGCACTGGACAGGCAAGTGTCCATTTATTAAAAGTCAGCAGCTGCAGTATTTGTAGCTGCTGGCTTTTAATATATTTTTTTTTCTTGGGACCTCCGCTTTAAGGTAAACGTTAGGTTTTAGGCATCCTGTGCAAAAAAAATGTCATCTGTGGTAAGATTCCCTAAGGCTTTATCAGCATTTTGAATCGCGAGCAGATTCGCCAGGATTCTGCTCACAATTTCAAATCGCCGAGGTGTGAATGCAAAAGCTCAGAAAGCACATTTGAGATGCCCAGCATTTGAATGGCACCCTAAAATTGCCACGATAAATCACATCGCATGTCACCCAAAAGTAGCTCCTGAACTTTTTTTGGGCAACAAGCTTCATGTGTTGCGGGTTGCTGCGATAGCAGCGTGATTTATCGTGCAACAATCACAGCAAAACCGCATCACATTTGAGGTGCCATTCAAATGAATTCACGCCTCTGCGCTTTGAGATCATGGGCAAAAGAATGGCAAATCTGCCTGTGATTCAAAACACTGAAATGTGAATGCAGCCTAAGGGTTGATCACTTCTAAAAGTGATGCAGACAGTGCAACGTTTTTCATCAGCACCCTCAACATGCACCTGTTCAATGCAATTCAATTAGTCACTCCCATTCAGAATCAGTATCCAAAAGGAAAAAAAGCGTTTTCTTCAGAGCAGAAACTAGTAGGAAATGGCAACAAAGTTTGATAAAATTCTTGCAATGTACATAGACCACCCAGAGGGGATTATTTTTTCTAAACAAAAGTGGAGTCACTCTTTATAGTCATGCACATCAACCCAATATCCCAAATTAAACAATCAGGATTGTTTGTAGGCAGGGTTGTAATACTCTTACGATTTCTGAAGAAAGGCAAAACATGCGCTTTATGGTTACTTTAGTGGATTCCAGCTTCAACTATGCATGTTAACACCGAAAGCGTCCAAAAAGTCATTAATTTAAAATGATATATAGCAGCCCCCTTTAACTATTTTCTACAAGAGCCAATAAAAGCCCACAACAAAAACAAATTTCCAAACTGCCTATTAGAGATCAAAGAGCTGCCAGTAAAGTATGGAGTACCGAGAATTCATTACTGCTCCACAACTTGAAACCACTGGAGAAAAAAGGTGCCCAGAGGAAATGAAATCTGGTGTAAAACATGTGCTGTGATTTCAACGCTTCATATTTTTTAATTAAATCTATTTTTACAATGTTTTATGGACTAATTTGGCAACAAATTCTTAACGGTCTCTCTTGAAGCTTTCCTACTTCTATTTAGCCAAGTCTGAAAAAGTAGAAGTAACAAGAAAACCCCTTTTAAATAACGAAAGGAGAAGATATGTGCAGCTTGAAAGACTTTACTCTCCTTCAAAATAAATGGTTTACAGGCTGGGAGAAAATAATCTAAGCATTTCATAGGCAAACTAATAGAAAAGAATAGCATGCACCTGTGTGTTAAATATTAAATACACTGTAAATCTTAAAAAAAAAAAAGCAAAGCCAAAAAAAAAAAAAAAAAATCACCAAAACGGTATCAACAAGATCTTTACTATTTTAAAATGGGCTTCAGAACACAACTGCTATTATGTGTGTAAGGAACAAGAAAAGTCAGCTTTCTTTTTGCCAATAGGCTGGAAAACATCTGAATCCAGTTAGGTTTTCTGTGACTTTTAGATTTATTATGGAATTTCTCACAACAATTTTGAAACAGCGACCATTTGGTTTAATCAAGACTGTGAAAAATTATTATGACTATCACTAAGATAGGAATAACAAGATTCGTTTTTTTTCCTTTGCTCCAGCTGTGGCAATGCACCAGAGCGACAAGCTCTTTCATTTCCCACAACGACTACAACACTGTGACATCATTGATCTTGGCAATTACTTATATAGGTACTTTATGGCCTGGTGAAATCTAGTGAAAACATGAAGCACCCAGTAATCCCACAGCAACGTAACCTATAGGAATGTAAACTGCAAAAGTTAGATTTCAAGAAGATGTAATATATTTTACATGCCTAGGCATACACAATATTTATTGTTTTTTTTATTTTAGAGTTGTCTACGAGCAAGTTCCAAAAAGGGTAGAAAAATATCTTATAAGTGCACAAAAAGTCATGAGGTTAATGCAATTCAAGAATATACAAAAAAATGTTAAAAATGTTTAACATGATGCCTAGGAAAAAAGCAGCAATTTCCAATTCTGCAGCAGTGAGAAAACTCTATGGATTTACAAAGTAGGTGGAAAAAAAACTGGAGCAGGTGGGAGAAGCTATGATTAACCTCTTCACGTCCACGCTATACCCGAATGATGGCTACAGTGTGGACCTGAATTGCCAGGAGGCCGCCAATATACGTCCTCCCGTGCTCGAGCAGCCTGAGACTCGCTGGATCACAGATCGGAGTGAGGGCTCAGTGCTGACCCCTTACCACGTGATTAGCTGTCAGCCAATGACAGCTGATCATGTGATGTAAACAGAGCCGGTAATCGTCTATTTTTTCTCCTCACGCTGATAGCGCGAGGAGGAAAAAAAGCCGATCACCGACAAAAGACAGAGGGACATCGGTCCCAATCAGGGAGAGCTACCGCCAGCTCATCAGTGCCCATGTGTGCCACCTACCAATACACAACAGTGCTGCCTACCAGTGCCCACCAACGCCACCTACCAGTGCCCACATTGCCACCCATCAGTGCCCAAAAAAAAAATGAAGACCAGATATTCAGCAGATCCGGAGATGCAGTCACCTTAAATTATATGTAGTTTTCTACTTTTACTAAAGCTTAGCTCAGTCTGCCTCATGCACCACCCTACTGAAAATTGAGGCTAAATATCTCATAAAATGGACCAACTGGGAGGCTACATAGGTAGGAGGGACAAATGTTGACTGATGCGATGCCCCATAAGCACGTGTGGGATTTCTGACGGGAAAAGTTCTCGTCGGAAATCCAGAGGGAAAGCCGAGAACCTGCTCGGTTCCGTCTTTCCCCTACACACGACTGGTTTTCCAGACAGAAAAAATGTGATGGAGCTTTGGCCGGGAATCCCGGCTGTGTGTATGGTACATCACAGTTTTTCCCATGGGAAAACTGCCAAAAACCGCCGGGCAAAAGTCTGCCGGTTTTTAAGGGCGGAAAAAAAAAAAAGAGAACTGGTTCTCTTTTTTTGTCAGGCGGTTTTTGGGCAATTTTCCCATCGGAAACACTGCGAGGCGCATACACAAAGCCGGGATTCCCAGCCAAAAGCTCTCCTCACATTTTTTCCATCTGGAAAACTGATCACGTGTACGAGACATTAAACTTCAAGGTTTTCAGCAGAACTTCAGTTGTTTATATCTCTGAATGTATTAATCATTTTGCATGTGACTTTCAGTAAAGATAGCCCTAATGGCAGTTTCACACTTAGGCGTCGGTGGGAAAGCAGTGCATCAAATTGATGTTTTTACCCAATTGGTGTTTTCATCACCTTCAAAGTCCCGTCCCTCATAGGGGATTCTTCTAAGTGGTTACTTAAAGCATGGTAAGGCTAAAATCCCAATCAGGTTATTTATGTATTTTTCCCGTGTTCGACTAGGTAGAATTCCCTTCACTTTTTGTCCTGAAGATGCAACTGAGAATAAAATATCTACAAAGTAAACAGAAAACCATTTTGGGGAAAATTCATAATATTTAATTTCTCCTCACTTTCTGTACATTTAGGCAGTCCTTAATATTCTATTCTCTGCAGAGCCTGCCTGTTGTAAGTGCAGTAAGTGCATTAACCACCCCCTGGAAATAAACCGAGGCTGGGTGGTCGCTCAGTGCCAGATCCTGGTATGTGATCCCACACTTTAGGGTCTGAACCATGCATGAGCGCTGCCGGAAAACTGCTTCTGCGGTGATCACACACAGCAGGAGCACAGTGGCGGGTATTGCAGACTCTGTCTGTTCTACAGTACACAGGCAGAACAGTTGTTTGCCTCGGTTACATTCTGTCAGTAGGAAAGGGATTGATCCTGTGTTCCTGCAAAGCAGGGACACAGATATAGGCCTTCCACTTAGTAAAAACACCTCCCCACAGTACACAAGCGCTGGCTAGGAACACATTTAACCCTTTGATTGGCCCTGATGTTAACCCCTTCCCAGCCATTGTCATTAGTACAGTGACAGTGCATTTTTTTTGTACTGATCATTGTATTAGTGTCACTGGTCCCCAAAAAGTGTCAGTTATGCCTCGTTTCCACTGAACGGAACGATTCGGGTCGGTACAGTTTGGAGCGCTTAAAATGGTCCTGTCTATTCTTGTGAGTGTTTCCAATGCAAGTCGGACCGTCCCGAGCCATTTAGAAAAAATGCCTAGGGTGTCCACCAATCAGTGGAATGTATTGTAGGTCCACCCTAACCGAACCGTTGCATTTTCTATGGCCCCACATCTGAAGCAGGACCCAGAATGGTCTGGTACGGTTCAGTTTTATGGCACACATTCATAATGGAAACACCCAAAATAGCGTACCGAACCGAACCATACCACACCGATCCGCTCAGTGGAAACGAGGCAATCGTGTTCGATTTGCCTGCCGCAATCTCGTAGTCCCACTATAAGTCGCTGATCGCCACCTTTATTAGTAAAAAAAAAGAAATGAATACAATATCCCATAGTGGCAGGAAAGTCTACCTCCATTAACATACGTAGGACGCAACTAATGGCGCAACTTAGAAAATCTCTGCCAGAGTCTTGTGCTCTGGCTTCGCTAGTGACCGCAAAAGCCTTCGACTCAAAAGAATGACCCTTTCTTATGGCTGCATTGCGCTCATTTGGCTTTGGCGCTAAATTCCAACAATGGGTCGCTATACTTTATAGGGATCCCACATATAACCTTTTAGTCAATGGTCTCCTATCCCCATCTATAGAGCTTCGAAGAGGTACCAGGCAGGGGTGCCTTCTGTCTCCGCTGTTTGTGGTTGCTATTGAGATGCTGGAACTAAGATTTTGTCAGTCTCCTTCCTCTCTTTAAAGACATCACTATACGTGAGAGAGTAGACACTATACAACTATATGCAGATGACATTATTTTATATATGTAGGATACCTCTGCCTCATTAAGATGCAAATCAGACAAATTTGGCACGTATTCAGGCCTTAAAATGAACTGGCAGAAGTCAGCCCTTTTCCTCGCAGGCCCTTCCAGGTAGTGATCCTCCATGCCCTCTTAAAGTAGTGACCTTGTTTAAATATTTGGGAATCATTATTACTCTGTCTCCTTCAGAGGCTTCCCAAGTGAATCTGGACCCTCTGGTTACCCTGATTAAAGCTAAACTTACTGCCTGGGTAAAAACTTCCCCTGTTTGTGGCAGGCCAAATTTATCTCATTAAGATGATCCTTATGCCCAAGTGTCTGTATGTCAGGGCTTAAAATTTCAAGCCCTGAGCTACTAGCCAGGCCTCAAGAGTTACTCGCCACCAGTTGCCCCATATAACAGCCCATTCATACACTGCCCCGTGCCTAATTGCACCCCTAAACACGGCCTCATAGTTTATCTCATGGAATGACACTGTTAAATGTTTTATGCAAAATCAAGTTACACAATTAAATATTACCAACAACTTTAACAAAATGGGACAGGGCAATGGGGGCAGACCAGAGGGACAGGGCACTGGGGGCAGACCAGAGGGACAGCACACTAGAACCAGGTCTCTTCCCCATTCTCTTGCAACTCCCATCCATCCAGTCTCCTCTGCAACTCCCATCCATCCTCTCTCTCTCTCCCCCTCTCCTATTTATCTCATCATCAGGAGCCCCTGTGTGTGGCTCCACGCTTGCATGTCCCCACTTCCTCCTTTTATTCAGGCTGGCAGTGAGGAGAGAAGCTGCAGCACAGCAGGAGGGAGTACAATCCAGCGCCAACTGCACAGCCATTGACACCATAGCACAGCGCACACTGACACCGCACAGCACACATTGAGACCAGTCTGCTCGCAGTGCTCAGGCTGAACTGCTGGACACTTACATAGAGCACAAGGAGAAAAAAATTGCACAAACTCTAAGGCTGTCGCTCTCATGTCAGGGCAACTTTCAGTGAGCGCTGCACTGCCTACCTGGTACACCCGGAGTGGTCATTTTCGCAATCCTCCACCTCACTCATTACATCCTGCTTCATGCTCTCTGCTCTACAGCTACATTGGGAGGGGGAGGGGGCAGGCTCAGAGAGGTCATACTGTTGGGTCCCATGGCTTAATGAGAATTGTAAGGAGAGCACCTGTGTACTGCTCTCCCTGTGCGTGGCTTACCAGACTACTTTTCTCGAGCATGCACCTTTCCTCTTCGGCGGGCAATAGCATCGGGGCTCTAAGTGTAGGTACAGATTGGAGGGAGATTGGTCATGCAGCCCTGTCATCATTGGCCCGCAGCTGAAATCCACTCGCCAAATGCTAGCAGGCGAGTGGAAATTTTGAGGGCTGCTGTATGTGACTTCTCACATGCCTGCATCAATGCCTACATCATTTTTTAAAACCCTGGACACGCTACTCATCACCTTTATTTGGGACATCCATAGGCGGAGACTTAAATTCTCCAAGGCTGATGCGGGCATGGCATTGCCTAACTTACTGTATTTTATTGTTATTTGGTTGGGCAGCTACAACATTTGACAGTATTGGTTAGGACCAGCTATGTCAGTGGTGGTTGAGTAATATCTTGCCTTACAATCAAACATCTGCTGATAGCACAGGAAGCACACTGGGGGAAAGGCATATACCAATATTGACACTGGCCCGTACGATGTGGAGGGAGACCAAGAAAATTACACATTGTTACGGTACTAATAAGGCACTATCACTCTGGCACAATCCAATGTCCCCTCATTTAAAGCAATTTGTGGACTCTGGATTCTGGGAGCGTAGGGAAATGGTTTCTCTGGACAACATCTATGATGGAAATGTATTGACTTATTTTGAAGGATTGCAAAAGAAATATGTATTGCCCCAATCTACAGTTTATAGGTATTTACAACTTCAACATGTGCTACATACTCTATTTGGTACTAATGATACCCACTGAAAGGAGTGCTTCCATCTCAGGGCTCAAGGGGACTTATCTCAACTCTGTATCTACATTTACTCTCTGCCACAACTGGTGGGGCTCCACTGGAGGTGTGCATCAAGTGTCAACAACTTGTCCCAAATTTGTCTGGTGAGGATTGGGAGGAGGCATGCTCCACCCATCTATCTGTATCTCCGGCAGTCAACGATAAATGAATCCACCTTTATATGCTATATCAAACATGCCTGACACCGGTCAGACTGCACACAATGCATGTATACCTATCTCTGCCTGCACTAGGTGCACCTGTCCGTGCAGAGTTTGTGCATGTTATGTGGCTCTGTCCAGTTATAGTAAGATACTGGCAACAGGTGACGGAGATATTGTCTGTGGTCTTATCAATCCCTATTACATGTACCCCACTGTTGTGTCTGCTGGGGGTCCTCGACGAGGAGAAATGGCCAAGGCATGTTAGGACAATGCTACTGGAGACACTATTTATGGCCCGTAAAGCCAAAACCCCTAAGTGGATCCAGCCCAAACCTCCATACATACATACATACATGGCTTCAGTTAGTGAATCAGGTATTACCCTATTAAAAAACTCATATTTGAACACAGGGGTTGCCCAACTAAGTATACAAGTGTGGAATGGTGCCAAACGTCAGTACTTAAAAATCTCTATAGGCGACGCTTATTTATTTTTTTACAAGTTACAAATTTAGAGTTCCAGAGGAGGTCTAGTGCTAGAATTGTTGCTGGTGCTCCAACGCACTCGGCGATACCTCACATGTGTGGTTTGAACGGCGTTTACATATGTGGGCGGGACTTACGCGTGCGTTCGCTTCTAAACGCAAGCTACCGGGGGTAGGGACGGTTAAAAAATGTTTTTTTATTTATTTATTTTTTATTTTACACAATTTATTTTATTTTTAAACTTTTTTTGACATTTTTTTTTTTTAATCACTTTTATTCCTATTACAAGGAATGTAAACATCCCTTGTAATAGGAATGTGTGCGACAGGTACTCTTTATGGAGGGATGCAGGGTCAATAAGACCCAACATCTCTCCTCCAGGCTGGAAAGCATTAGATCGTGAAAAAAAAATTCACCGATCTAATGCTTTCAGCCGCGATTGTGGCTGTGTTTACATTACAGGACCCGGGCATGACATCATAACATCGCGCCCGGGCCTCCGACGATCATAGAGATGACTGGTGACCATCTGGTCATCAGTCTACTCTATGGTTTACAGCGGACGGCGGCAGATCGTTTCTCCGGGTCTCCGATGGCAAAGGAGAGCCCAGAGACGCACCAGATGGCGGCGGGAGGGGGGGCGTACCCTCCCGCCACCTATAAGAACGATCAAGCGGCGGAACCGCCGATATGATCGTTTTTATGGTGCAGGGATTCGCCGCCTGAAGAGATGGATATCTGAATGATGCCTGTGGCTGCAGGCATCATTCAGATATCCCCACTGAAAGCCAGGACGTCAATTGACGGCCTTGGTATTGAAGTGGTTAAGAAAAGGTACAAGGTAACTTTATATACTGTATATTAGATTTGTTTTTAAATGCTAGTATCCTAGGAGCTCTTACCCAAATTCCCAGGTTAGAAGTTCTTTGGGCACAGATAAAAATGGCTTTGAAATGTAATAGCACTGCTAAGACAGCACATCTATAGGTCTTCTATATCTGTTGTCAATATCTATGATACCCACACTATCTTTTTGCTGCTCCCTTTAAACACAGATTTCCTTCTGTTTGGAAAGTATAACCAGCAAAGCTGAGAAAATGTACGGATTCAATTGGGGAGTTATTTCTGCTCTGCTTGTAGAATTGCAAGTGAACAGGCACGAGTTTGTTTTATTATGACTACAACATTTATTTTTGCATGTGTATTTTTTGTTATTATCTCAAATAGTTTAGAACAAGTGCACACTACATGAAGAAAAAGGCACAATTATTTCTCCACACGTAGAATGAAGCAAAAATTACAATTGTGGTTACTTTTATTTGCACCTTGGTTTTGGTTGCACTGCAAACTCTGCACAAAACCATATAGGCGGAAAAAATGACCTTGCACTAGCCTACAAACTTAAAAAAATCCTTCACCATGTCAGACCTTTGGATAAAATCAAAAGATAACTTTGTAGTGGAGCCTTCCCACCCACACACACTGCAAGGGTTAAATTCTCATTTTTTGTTTAGGGGTAACTGAGGGGGGTAATTTTACTTACCTTATGCCAGGCTCTTGCAGGCTTCCTTCAAGCTGCACAACTAATCTTGCCATCTTCACAGCTATGGTCCTCAAACTCATCATGTGCAATACAGAATTAGCCATTCTACATTATAAGTAAGGATCCTGAGGGTTTGCCTAAAACCCAGTGTGTTGAAGAGGAGAGTGTTGTCAACCAAGGGAGTGAGGGATAGGGATATTATAAAACTTCTATTTATGTTTCCCCAGACCAAAACAAGCATTTATCCCTTGCAGAGTGTGAGGGGGCATTGCTAGGGTAACATTCGATTTTACCACTTTTTTACCAAGTTAAACTTTTGAAGTACACTTTTTAGACCTAAAATTAAAACTAAAAGAAATGTTAATATTCAAAAATAGTAATTTTAATGTTGGCCATTTTAAACTCATCAAAGCATCAAGTGTTGGCATGTATGCCATCTATGCCATGGCATGTATGCCATCTTTGTTGAGCACCCGGTGACAGTGAATTGAGTAATCATTGATCACATCTCCAATAGATGACCTGAGACCCACTCTTTTTAATACTCCTCAGTTCCATATTGGACACAGAGTGAGATGAGCAGCCTCACTATGCAGTAGGAAAATAACGAAACGGGGAAGGTATGGACCAAGAGAGAAATGGTCACTGATTACCGAGTGCAACATTCTATTTTCGTGGGGAACCAAGCAGCCAAATAAAGTGTGTAAACTTATAAAATCATTACCCGGAGGCCACTGTGCTTAGTTTAAATGCACACAGGGCTGCAAAAAGAGGATCATTTATAAAAGCAGCAAACTGCAAACATCAAGAAACTGTAAAATTGTACCTGTTTTATGTGATAGATATTTGCAATGCCTTCCACCAGAGATGACATGACCACAACTTCATGTGATTTCTTATCATTCATAAACTGGTCTGTTTTTATTATCTTATCTGTTGATAAATAGAGAAACACAATTTAGAACATATTAGCAAATGGTGTGTTAACTGGAAGTCACTAAAATACACCATGCAGGTGCTCTATATATAGTATACAAGTCCCAATGTTATACAGTAAAACCTTGGTTTGAGAGTAACATTGTTTAAGAGCATTTTGCAAGACAAGCAACATTTTTTTAATAAATTTTGACTTGATATACAAGTGATGTTTTTATATACAAGTATCGTCATGTCACATCTGAGTGTAGCAATATGGTTACATTTAAAGTGAAAGTAAACCCTTCTATCATTTTCAGCCAAGGAAGCTGCCATCTTGGCCTCTGTTTAAACTTCAACTGCCGTGGTGCTGCACATGTGATCAGTTATGACACCAGCCATTGGATGGCTTGACAGTTTGGTTGAGAGCACAACCAATGTGACAGTTGGCTTTTTGAAACTGTTAAATCGATGGGTTTACTTCCGCTTTAATGAAAGTACAACATTTAGCAACATTTTGCTACACTTAGGCTCCATTCACACCTAGGCGTTTTGTCGCATGTAGCGCGACACTCACAAACGCCAGAGGGAGAAAAATACATGAAAGCCTATGGAGATGGTTCACATCTGAACGCTGATGCGCCTGATGCCCATCGCCTGTAGTTAAAAAAAGTTCCGGACCCTTTTTTGTCGCGCGTATCGGGCGGTTTGGGCGTATTTGAGCGTTTCCATTTCCCATAGAAAGTAATGGAAACGCTTGATTCAAGCAACTAGCGCGACAACGAGCGTTTGCTACAGGCGTTTTGTCGCTTTAATCAATAGAACTTTTCACCCAGGCAGAAGATTAAACAAATCTACCAACATAGCAACAAGTGATGAAAAGATGATAATTTTTCCTACTGGCTAAAATAAAAAACGTCAAAGTACAAAAACGTCGGACGACGCTGTATGCAAACGCGTAAATAAGCATGAATACGCGCGACAAAACGCTGGAAAAAAACGCCCAAAAAACGACCAAACGACCGTCGCTCAGGTGTGAATGCAGCCTTAGAGGCGGAATTGTGGAATGAATGTGGAAATGGATTGTGGAATGAATCATTTGCGTTTTCATTATTTCTTATGGGAAAATTTGCTTTGATATACAAGTGCTTTGGATAACAAGCATGTTTCTGGAACAAATTATGCTCGCAATCCAAGGTCTGTATTAAGCTTTTGCCTGGTTTGTTATTGTGTTACTCTGATTGAGAAGAGTCAAATACTCTGCAAAGTCCATGTTGGTTAAAAGGATGTAGCTGTGTTTATTCTGAATACCCATTTACATGCAATGACAGTTAAAAAAACAGGATTGTTTCTCTTGCACATGATTGGGTATTTAAAATGAACATCTTACTTAACAGTAGTTACTTAACAAAGTGAACATGCACGTTTGTTAAGTGAACAGCCTTAAAGTGGTTGTAAAGGTTTGTTTTTTAATTTTCTAAATAGGTTGCTTTAAGCTAGGGCATTGTTGGTTCACTTACCTTTTCCTTCGATTTCCCTTCTAAATGTTTTTTTCTTTGTCTGAATTTCTCACTTCCTGTTCCTCATCAGTGAGGTGTTCAGTAAGCTGTTCTAAATGACTTTCCACCGCTCGGATGATGGTGGAAAGCTTATCGAGGAGAAACAGGAAGTGAGAAATTCAAATAATTTTGCACGCCCAATTCCTCAGTTTTTTATTTGTTAAAAAAAATTGAAATATCCAATAAATTTTGTTCCACTTCATGGATTGTGTACCACTTGTTGTTGATTCTTCACACAAAATTACAGTTTTACACCTTTATGTTTGAATCCTGAAATGTGGCAAAATGTCGCAAAGTTCAAGGGGGCCGAATACTTTCGCAAGGCACTGTGTGTATTATATATATATATATATATATATATATATATATATATATATATATATATATATACACACACACACACACACACACACACACACACATATATATATATACACATACTGTGGTGATTAAATACCACCAAAAGAAGGCTCTGTCTAAAAAAAAAAATAATAATAAAAATTGCATTTTGTTACAGTGTTGCATGACAGTGTAATTGTCATTAAAAGTGTGACAGTGCTGAGAGTTTTCTCTGGAACATGTCAATGATATGAACCCATCAAACCTACAGTATATGTTATACCGCTAAGGAATAATAAATGATTGCGCAGATAACATTCATATAACTAATGTCCAATTCCACATATCCTATTGGGGTTCGCTAAAAACACACTTTGAATTATGTCATTAAGCTATATAAAGTTCAGTAGTTCAGATGACCTAATACATCTAACTAATAAAACAGGCAGATCCAAAAGTCCATCTGTGCGAGTTTGCTTGGAGAGAACTGGATCCTCTAGGGGAACTTAAAGGTCAAGGAAACACACAAGACTTCAAGTAGTCAAGGCATTTGTTAAAGTCAGCTCTGGCAAAGTCACCTAGCAGCACATTAACTGGCTGCTCGCTCGTTTCCAAATACAGCCAATCACAGTCCTTCTTATTTATCAACTGTTTGCTTATAAACACTCCCTGTTCTCAAATTTAAACGAAAGAAATATAACTATATAATTATGATTCATTTGACATAAGTTAAAGTTTGCAGACCCTTCCTTCTAAATAATACAGTGTAACATGCTAGATACGGTTACATACTACAGTACAGTTAATAAGTTAGAGGGTCTAGCACAGGTTATGTGTTAGATTAAAGCACATGTGCCAGCTAAACCAAATTCAAACCTCCATGGTTTACATGGTCTTCATTATGTCTACTTGATTACATGCTTCAAAATTTTTGTTTTCCAGGTGGCTATTTAAAATCATTATGACTGTCAATTTCTCAAACAATCAGCCCCCTGTCTAGCTGTGCAATGCAAAAGTTTAAAAGAACACAACTACTAGGCACCATTAATCCACAAAACATCCGAACCTACTTGAATTAAAAAGATCACCGTAAACAGAAAATCTACATTATGTGAAAAAATCCAGTAACTGTAAAGTTTAAAGTGGTTGTAAACAATTATATATACCCACTAGTAGCGTTGGGCGAATGTTTCGGCCCGAGCATGAGTTTGGGCTGAACATTAGCTGTTTGCTTCATTTTGGGAAACACGAATTTGCAGAGTGTTTGGTGGGTGTTCGCTCTGCAATGCACTGTGTGCTGCACAGTGCACTCTCCACTCTGATTGGGCACAGCTTTGCCCAATCAGGGCACAATAAAAACTATTTGCTAAAGAGCAGGGCCGGGAAATCAGCCGTGGCCTCCTTAAAAAAGAGATTTTTTAATACAGCTTACCTGTAAAATCTTTTTCTTGGAGTACATCACGGGACACAGAGCAGCATATTCATTACTATATGGGTTATATGGAGTACCTTCAGGTGTGGACACTGGCAATCTCAAACAGGAAGTCCCCTCCCTATATAACCCCCTCCCATAGAGGAAGTACCTCAGTTTTGTAGCAAGCAGTATGCCTCCCAAAAATGTTCCCCAAAAAAGGGGTGGGAGCTCTGTGTCCCGTGATGTACTCCAAGAAAAAGATTTTACAGGTAAGCTGTATTAAAAAATCTCTTTTTCTTTCTCGTACATCACGGGACACAGAGCAGCATATTCATTACTATATGGGATGTCCGAAAGCAGTGCTTTAATGAGGGGAGGGAGACATCTTTCAAAAAAGGATTTAATTTAGAGGTATACTCAAATACTAATAAATCCAACTTAGACAAGAAATGTAAATCTCAAATCTAAATCAAGGGAGCCCCCTCAGATCCTGAGGAGCTTGAATCGCGGCCTGTAGTACTGCCTGCCCAAAGGCTGTATCCGCATTCCTTCTTACGTCCAATTGATAAAAATGTTGTAAACATGTGGACTGACGACCACGTTGCTGCTTTGCATATTCGAGCCATAGAGATCTGATGATGTGCTGCCCAGGAGGTGCCCATGGCCCTGGTAGAATGGGCCTTTACCGATAAAGGAGGAGGCAACCTCTTCAAACCGCAGGCCTGAACGATTAATTGTTTAATCCATCTTGAGATGGTGGATCAAGCAGCTGCCTGACCCATCTTGGGCCCTTCCGGTAAAACGAACACCACATCTGTTTTCCGAACCTTCTCTGTAGCTTTAAGATAGGCCCTTATGGCCCTGACAATATCCAACGTATGCAGCAACCCCTCCTTTCTAGAGGTGGGTTTTGGAAAGAAGGATGGAAGTACCACATCCTGGTTCAAGTGGAAACTGGATATAACCTTTGGTAGAAAGGAAGGATGAGGACGGAAACCCGCCCTATCCTTATGTAAAATGAGATATGGTTCCTTACAAGATAAGGCTGCCAATTCCGATACTTTCCTGGCCGAAACTATGGCGATCAGAAATACCGACTTTCTAGTCAGTAAAAAGGTACCTCAGCCAACGGCTCAAAGGGTTGTTTCTGTAGAGTTGACAGAACAAGATTTAAGTCCCATGGACAAAGTGGTGATTTGACCGGAGGATTAACACGTAAGACTCCCTGTATGAAGATCTTAACCAGCGAGTGGGCGGCCAGCGGCCTCTGAAACCACACTGATAAGGCTGAAATCTGTCCCTAGATCGTGCTTAATGCCAGGCCTTTATCCACTCCTAGCTGGAGAAAACTTAATACTCTATCAATGGTATACTTGCGGGAAAACCATCTCTTAGACTCACACCAGCCTACGTAGGCCCTCCAAACCCTGTAACAAATTACCCTGGAGGCCGGCTTTCTAGCCTTAATGAGGGTAGGGATTACCTGCCTAGACAGACCTCTACCCCTGAGAATCAGGGATTTAGCCGCCAGGCCATCAAATTTAGACGCCGTAATGCAGGGTGGAGGATCGGGCCTTGTGAGAGTAGGTCTGGCCATAGAGGAAGAGTCCAAGGGCCTCCCGCTGCCAATTTCAGGACTAGTGAGTACCATGCCCTCCGGTACCAAGCTGGGGCTACCAGGATAACCGGCCTGTGCTATGATCCTGCGCAACAGGCGGGGTAGTAACTGCAGCGGGGGAAATGCATATAGAAGTTATGATTGATGCCAAGGGCAAACCAACGCATCGGTTCCGCAGGCCATAGGGTCCCTCGTTCGAGACATGAACCTGTCTAGCTTCTTGTTGAATCCTGATGCCATGACGTCCACGTCTGGCACTCCCCACTTCTGGGAGATTGTCTGAAAGACCTGTGGATGCAGAGACCACTCTCCCGGCGACAGGGTTTGGCGACTTTAGGAAGTCCGCCTGCAGGTTGTCCACCCCGGGAATGAATATCGCCGATATGCAGGGTACATAAACCTCTGCCCACTGAAAAACCAAGCTCATCTCTCTCTGAGTGGCTTGACTCTTGGTTCCCCCTTGGTGGTTCACATATATGCCACTGCTGTGGCATTGTCTGAATGAATTTTCACCGAGGACCCCTGTAATCTGGATGTCTATGCCAGGAGGGCTAGCCGAGCCGCTCTGACCTCCCAGACCTTGACGGGCAGCTGCCTCTCCGCCTCTGCCCAAGTTCCTTGGCGAGTGAACCCGTTCAAGACCGCTCTCCAGCCTTCCAGACCACTGGGCAGAAGACTCCCCTTCAGAAAGTTCTGAGGGTTTAACCATCAGCATAGACTTCTGCCGGACCTTTAATGACGGCGTCAAAGGAAACTTCAAGGCCTTTGCTCCCTTGCTCCAAGCTGCTAGAATTGCTGTCTGTAGGACGCGAGTGTGGAAGCGTGCGGTACCGCCTCGAACATGGCCATTAGTTTGCCTAGTAATCGCATACATAGGCGAATAGTTGGTTCTCTTTTGCTTAGAACCAACTGAATACATTTTTTGATAGCCTCGACCTTTACCAGGGGCAGGAACACCTTTTGTGGTGTCAGAAGTGGGATCTGAACCCATGCCTCCAGCCGAGACTGCGACCTGAACGCAGCGCCTTAGACCGCTCGGCCATCCTGACCGTGTTCTGTGTCTAATCTCATGCCGAGATATTCCAACTGCTTTGTAGGTTGAAATGCTGATTTTTCCCCGGTTTAGGACCCAGCCGAACCTCTCAAGGTACTGAACCATGAGGGCTACTGCGCATTCCAGCCAAGGAAGCGAGTGATCTATGATTAAGAGGTCGTCCAGGTATGCTAGGACCGAGACCCCTTGGATCCTTAGATTGACTAGAATTGGAGCTAGGACCTTTGTGAATACCCGGGGGCCGTAGCCAGCCCGAAGGGGAGCGCCACGAATTGGAAGTGACGCTGTATCACTGTGAATCGTAAAAAATCTTTGATGTGGCTGAAAGATTGGTACATGAAGGTAACCAACCTTTATGTCTATAGAAGCCAGAAAGTCGTCCTTCTGGAGTGTGGCGGCTGCTGACCGAACGGATTCCATCCGGAAAGAGCGAACCCTTAGGTCAGCATTTAAACCTTTAGGTCCAAAATTGGTCTGACATCGCCGATGGGCTTTGGTATGACAAACAGATTGGAATAGAAACCTAGCCCCTGTTCTTGGGCTGGTACCTCTACCATTATGCCCTGGTAAGCAGATGTCCAATGCCGCCCGCATTGAGGCCTTCCTTGTGGAGGAACCTTAGAAATTCTAATCTGTAGCCTGTGGCCACAGATGATCGGACCCCCTCTGTCGGGGCCTTCGTACCGGGAGACACCGGCCTCCTCCCCCGGGGGGGAGCGGGCCGCGTGCCGAGGTCGGGGGGGGGGGGTCGGGCGCCGTCCGCCTCCCGCGGGGGGCCTGGGGAGAGCGGGCGGGCCCGGGGCATCGATACCATGGCCTCTTGCCCCCAGAGGCCTGTCCTTGCGATCCATTGTTAAAAGTTTGATCGCGCAGGAGGCCCGATACTGCCTGGAATTTAAGGGCCCCGGAACAGGGAGTAGCTGCCTTTTAAACGCAGGACCCCGGAACTTCTTTGACTGGTAAAAGGGGTACTTTTGCCACTTGAAACAGTCTGAATGTATTTATCCAGATCTTTCCATGGAAGGGAAAACCTGCCAGCAGTCTTTTGCATGGGGCTCGGCCGCCCAGTTCTTCAACCATAAGAGCCTTCTCATATGCACTAAAAATAGTGACAAACGAGACGCCTGCTGGATGAAGTCTTTTATAGCCTCTACCGCAAAGCACAGAGCTCTGGGAATATCCAACAACTCCTCTGCCTATTGGGCAGGGATGTCTTTAAGCATCTGTTTTGTCTGGCCCTTTAACGCCTGACAAACTCCAATTGCAGCCACTGCTGGCTGTACCACTGCTCCTGCCGTAGCAAAGGATGCTTGAAAAAGTGTCTCTAAACGTTTATCGACCGGGACCTTAAACATTTGTATGTTTTCCCCCCGGGCCAGTTAATGATTTATTCACACATGAGATGGCTGCGTCCACAGTTGGGAGCGCCCATTTCTTAGAAAAATTTCTCTTCCATAGGGTAAATAACAGAAACCTTCCAGGCGGTCTCCCATCCAGGCACTAACCAGGCCCGACCCTGCTTAGCCTCCGAGATCAGACGAGATCGGGCGCTTTCAGGGTGATGTGGCCGTAGGCTTTAGGCGGCAGAAAAAAATCTGTCCGGTCGTCCCAATCCTGGAAAAACCAATTCCTCTAACAGAGGATGGACCGGAAAAGCTGCGTTGCTTAAAGGCGCTTTAAAAGAACCCAAAGAGGATACCGCAGGAACCTGAGGCTCTGGAAATGGCAAATTAAATGCCGAGCGGACCATGTCTGTCAAAGACTGGACCCACAGACTCTCCGTCTGGGAGGCTGAAAACGATTCTTCAGTGGTAGATCCTTCCTCTAGGTTCTGGTCCAACCGATCCTCCTGAAATTCTAATTCCTCCGGAGAGAGAATCTCAGCATCCGAGGATACACCTTTTGGCGATGGGGATCTAGTCCGCTTCTTGCCAGAAAAAGAGCCAGCGATCATAGCTGTTAACTTTTTATTTTTTTCTCTAGCCCCCCTAGGGTGACGGCTAGCATCTCCTCTGTGATAACACAGGGTTGGGCCGATCTGGGCCAGCCTCAGCACCAGACCCCCTTAATGGCTTATCCAAGGTGACCCCTATAGGAATAACCTGTGGGGAAAGTATTGGCATATCATCAGAACCAGAGGAGGAACCCCTTTGTCTTTGCCCTTTTTTTTTTTTGTGTGTTTTGATCCTGAACATTTGGAAGCCATAATACAAAACCGAGGGACTCCGCCTACAACAACAGACTGTTATAGCCAGGAGTACAAAAAAATAAGGTTTAGGGGACAATAGGATCACTAATGCCCAAAAACGGTGGGGCTCAGTATGTTTTCCTTTATAATATTATTGTTTTTCACAACATACAGCCCCACCCCAACATGTTTGCCAGCATTCAACCTGCTGCCAAGGGGATTTTTGGCTTAACAAAAAGTATTGGAGCTGACTCCAGCATGTAGTACCCCTTCTCGCCACCGGGAGTCACTGTGCTGCCAGCTCTGCGTCCTCTCCTCTCTTCCAGCTCAGCTTTGAACTGAGCTAAGATCGCGCCTGCTGTGTATAACAGCAATTAAAGGCACGCCCACTCTACACTGCAGTCACGCTTTTCTATATGCGCGCGACTGTCGGGGGAGGAGAGCCCAGGAGGAGACGCACTCTGGAGCCCAGGAATGCAGGCTGGAGGACGCATCAGGCGGCAGATTTGAATCCCGGCTAGGTAAGGCTTAAAACAGGCCCCTAAGGAGTCCCTTTAACCTAGAGACAGATCTCTTTTTTTTTTTTTTTAAAAGACCTTCAACCAGCGAGCAGCAGGTAGCTAGCAAACATACATAGATAGGTAGGGGGATCAAGTGATGGGGGGGAACATTTCAGGCCATCCTGTCCATCAGACATAGTGACCATGGTGCCAATGCAGAGCATACTCAGGCTACCCCCCTTAAGATCTCCCCTGGAGAGCCTGCTGTCGAACCAAGTCCCGCAGGCTCCCCTCTTACCTGCTCCATGCCGCAGGACGTTTGCAAAACGGTCCAATCTTCTCCCATCTCCGTGGGTAGCATAGTAGACCTTCAGGCACTGGGGTCCTGGAAGGAACCGACTGTCCTGGACCTATACAGCACCCTGGCAAACAGGATCTTTTGGTTTAGAAAACTCCAAGTCCTGGGCCCAGGGTCCAGCCCTCTAGAGAGGAGCATTATAGGCAAAACCCCACGGTTTGGGGCCCGGGTACTGTCCACTTTGGCACTGAGGCTCCTTGGACAGATCCGGTTAGCCCGCCTTAATACCAAGGATGTGGAGGCAAAGCTATTCCGTGACCAACACCTAAGACACTGGCAAAAAAACTGAGGTACTTCCTCTATGGGAGGGGGTTATATAGGGAGGGGACTTCCTGTTTGAGATTGCCAGTGTCCACACCTGAAGGTACTCCATATAACCCATATAGTAATGAATATGCTGCTCTGTGTCCCGTGATGTACGAGAAAGAAAACCGCTGAGTCATCAGCTGTCAGTGGGCTTCCCTACTGACAGCTGAATAAAAAAAAAAAAAAACACTGCCGTTAAAAGTTGTAAAAAAAGAACAATAGTATGGGATTCCCCTTAAAATCTATGCCAGACCCCTATCCGAGCAAGCAGCCTGGCAGTTCAGGAAAAGGGGGGGTGCCCCCTCCTCCTAAACCATACCAGGCCACATGCCCTCAAAATGGGGGGGGGGTGCTTTGGGCACAAGGATCTCTTCCCCACAACCCTGTGGTGGTCTGCGGGTGGGGGGCTTAAACAAAATCTCGAAGCCCCCTTTAACAATAATAGACACGTTTTTGACAATCCCTTTATTAAAAATGAAAAAAAAAAAACATGTCCTCTGATGTAGATCCACCATTAATCATGATGCCGCCGCACCCCCCCCCCCCCCCCCCCCCCCGAAAAAATGTTCCGCCCACCGCAAAAGGAAACAATTGCTAACTTGCCGTTTGACAGTTCTTATATAGACAAGGGCAAGGCCACCTCGCAACATCACCTGGTGGTGCCACCCCCTTGTAAAGTAACCAACCGATGCATGCTGGGTCACCGGGTGCCCCACACTTCCCTATATAAGAATGCTTAAATGGCAAGCTAGCTAGCATTCAGCAATTTGCCTTTGTGGCGGGCAGAGCGATTTATTTTTTGGGTCGGTGGTGCAGAGGGCATTGTGATTGACAATGGATCTACATCAGAGGATGTTGTTTTTTATTTTTAATAAAGAACTTGTTAAAAACATGTGTACTCTATTTCTTTTTACACTTTTTTGGTAAATAAGTAGGGGCCACACTAAGTCACATAGGGGAGGGGGCAGGATCTGGAGGCCACCTTGTTAAAGGGAGCTTCCATATTTTGATAAGCCCCCCGCCCACAGCCCCAAAGCACCCCCTATGTTGAGGGCATGTGGCCTGGTATGGATCATGAGGGGGGTGCTCACTTTACATGCTACAGATGTGCCACTTTACAAACAGACTAAGAGAACCCCCAGGCACTATAGTTAAAGCGGAGGTTCCATTAAAAAAAAATTAAAAGTCAGCAGCTACTAACATTGTAGCTGCTGACTTTTAATAAGGACACTTACCTGTCCTAGCCGCAGCAATGTCGCCCCCCGCCGTGGCCGATCCTGGATCCTGGCAGCTCCAGGCGCCGCCATCCACAGTAAGGGAAACAGGCAGTGAAGCCGTGCGCCTTCACTGCCCGTTTCCTACGGCGCATGTGCGAGCGGCGCGGCGCTTTGTGAATGGGCAGGCTGCTTTCTGAGACACACACAGTTCCCAGAATGCAGCGCCCCCATTCACAACAAGACACCGTGTAGGAGGAGGAAGAGAATCCACCGCGGAGGATGAAGAGGCAGATTCGGCACTTCCGCATAGCAACAGATATTTAGGGTGAGTACATTTTTTTTTTTTTAGATTTTTGGTGGAAACATTTTTTTCAGGTGGGAATTCCACTTTAAAGACATTTTCATTTTTATTGTTAATCATTAATGATGTTAAGCATCATTAAAATCACTGCTCCTTTTTTTTTTTCAACTTTGCATTGATACATATCCGCCAATGCAGTACCCCGGCCCCCATATCCCTTTTATGGGCAATTACTTGCATTACTGCACTTAAATCAATCAGCGCAGACCCCCCACCATCAGGAAAGTAGCCGATCGGCTCTCATCTACTCGGGTCTGTTAGTTTGAGTGGAGGAAAAGCTGATAAACGGCTCTTCCTGTTTACGCCGTTATCAGCTGTGATTGGACACAGTAGATCAAATGGTAAAGGGCCTACGTCAGAGGCTCTTTACTGAGATCGGTGATGCAGTGTATCAGACAGACACACCACACCAACCATTGCCGCTTATCCTGCTGGACATCATATGACATCCAGTCAGGATAACTTGACCACTTTCCGGCTGTCATTCTGCTGTAAGGCGGGCAGGAAGTGGTTAAGCAAGCGTGTGCTCTCCTGTAATGCTATTCTCTGTATAACCCTCTATTTTATAAACAACAGAATAACTGAGAGAACATGTTATTGACTGTTACACTGAGCTTGAAATAAACACTGCAATTTGCTCTAGTCATGAACAGTCCTAAAAGCCAAACAATTCTAAGACTTCCTTACTAGTAGAGTATTTAGGGTCATTGGATTCCAAAGACAAAGCAGTAAGATACAAAGGCATTATCCACCTATACAATCATCTGTCTGGTGAAAGATTTTTCCAAAAATATACATAGCAGGGCTGCACAGGGTTGTGTGCCTATTGTGTAAAGGAGGGGTAAAGCAGACAGACATTTAGTATCAGCTTACTTCAGAAAAAAAAGTGTAGCGATCGGTCAAAAACAAGAAAATAATTCCCCATAGCAAAGTTATTTCCCAACTGGGGATATATGTTGATGTCCACTAGTGCATATATGCATGTGGATCCTCACTCAACCTAGCTGGCTAAATAGGATCACTTTCATCTCACGTCAAACTGCATCTTTTTTAAAGCGGAGCTCCACCCGCATTTTTTTTTTTTTTCAAAGTCGGCAGCTACTAACAGTGTAGCTGCTGACTTTGAATAAGGACACTTACCTGTCCTAGGCGCCCTTGCTGACGTCCCCCGCCGATGCCGATCCACGATCCCGGCACCGCCATCCACAGTCAGGGAAAAAGGCAGTGAAGCCGTGCGGCTTCACTGCCCGTTTCCTACTGCGCAAGTGCGAGCAGCGCGGCGCTTTGTGAATGGTCCGGCTGCTTTCTGGGATACACACAGTTCCCAGAATGCAGCGCGGCCCATTCACAAGAAGACACAGAGAAGAGGAGGAGGAAGACCGCGGATCATGAGGGCAGATTCGGGACTTCCGCATAGCAACAGCCTATTTAGGGTGAGTATTTTTTTATTTTTTTTGCCATTTAATTTTTTTTTATTTTTTTTTAGATTTTTGAAAAAAAAAAAAAAAAAAATCAGGGTGGAGCTCCGCTTTAATTGTTAATGAAACATGCCACATTTTAACGTACTAATATTCATTTTAGGAGTTGCAACAACAGCAGTAGCAGTCATCCCTCCAGTGAATTGTCTGCAGCACTACACAAATACTTACCAGTTTGCTCTGGTTTTCGTGTAGCAAAGGCATCAATCAGTTCTTCAATGGGCGTGCATAATCCCATATTTATTAAAGAATAATGCAGAGCTGCCTCCACAAATGCTTCCAAATTCACCAGTTGCTTGGTTGCTTTAGAAAATATTTGGTATACATCAGGGGCATCTAATCGGGATACAAAACAATAAGTTACAACACAGCAGTTTATATATAATGGATTAGATTGTTATTACGTTTTCAGTCACTGAATATATGCTTCTTAAGAGTAACCAGACACTAAAAAAGCCGAAAAGCCCAAAACGCCAAATAATTACAGGATCCCTAAAAAAAAAGACAAATATACATTTCTGGCATAAATCCCCAATCAGCACGTTTTGCCTTGAAGTTATTGCAGAAATCTTTCTCTCTGCCTCTGAATTCCTATCCATACAATATACAGGCATACCCCGCTTTACGTACACTCGCGAGTACGGACATACCCGCGAGTGTATGTAAAGTGTCTCACAAGTACAAATATTCCCGCGTCGTGCACCCGCATTAGATGGAACTGAAGTTCTGAGCACTTAGCCTGCCCAGTTCCAGCCTGTCAGCCACAAAATGCCATCCAGCCTCTCCATAGCACTGTTTTTTGTGTGCAGCGCGATATCCGGGGGATGGATTGGAGCGGCCCCCCCTTTCATCAGATGAGCTTATGAGCTTATTTACATGTAAGTGTTCCCCCAACGCCCCCACTACAGCCCCTGACACCCCCACTAAAGCCTCTGGCACCCCCACTACAGCCTAGAAGTGAAAAAAGGTATTGCTTCACTTTAAGTACATTTTTGTTTTACATACATGCTCTGGTCCCGTTGTGTACTTAAAAGTGGGGTATGCCTGTAATGGTTTTATGTAAGAATCTAAAGTACCCTTTAATTATTTGAATATCCTAATTACACAGTTTACATAAATAAATCGATTCAGTCAATGCCTTATCTACATTTCTTCATTCAAATTTGCTACCAATTAAAGGATACGTAGTCAACACCGCTAAAAATGTGACAGGTGAACTGACAGAGAAATACATTGAGATGCCAGCAATAAATCCTTTGCGATACATTAAAATTCTGTGTATGCTTAGCAACCTTTTTATTACTATAGGCCGGGTGGGAGCACTGCAATTCTGGGTGGACATCAGATGACATCCTCCTAGTTGCACACTCTAGGTCAGGGGTATCCAAACTTTTTTCAAAGAGGGCCAGATTTCATGAAGTGGACATGCACAAGGGCCGACCATTTTGCCTGACTTTCTTTTTTGTGTTTTTATAGATTCTTTCTGGCCCCCACTTGCAATCTGCTCCCAGGCTCAGATCAGGGCAAGTTTGAGACATTTTTTTTCTTTCTGGCCCCCACTTGCAATCTGCCCCCAGGCTCAGATCAGGGCAAGTTTGAGATATTTTTTTTTCTTTGTGGCCCCCACTTGCAATCTGCCCCCAGGCTCAGATCAGGGCAAGGATGAGTTTGTTTTCTAAATATATTGTTATATAATATATTCTTTCTGTGTGTGTTAATTACACTTATCTTATCCCCGAGCGTCTCTCACTGCAAGGAACAACTCGCACGCTGCAACCAATCACCGCCGCCGTTCAACGCCACCATTCACAGGCACCCGACACATGCACAGGCATGACTCAGTGTCTGCTATTGGCACCGTGCACGTCAGCTTCTCGGCAGGGTTTGGAACCCCAGCTTTTCAGTAAAAGGCGCTCAGGGATAAAAGCTGTAGCCAATCACCGCCGGCGTTCACCGCCGCCTATCACAGGCACTGGCACAGACACAGGCGTGTCTGCTATTGGCACCGTGCACTGTCAGCTCCCCGGCGGTATTTAAAACAAGCCCCAGCCTGTCAGTGATTGGATTACATGGGGATTAGAGAACATTTTTTTTTTCTAAAAGGCCAGCTCGTCCTTGTTCTGTCCGGAGCCTGGGGGGGCCACAAGGGTGACAAAATGCCAACTCAGATGGGGGCCTTATAAAACCAGTCCGTGGGCCGCAAATGGCCCACGGGCCGAACTTTGGACATGACTGCTGTAGGTGGTGCGCACTAGAGCGTTCTGTGACCTGGTGATACACTGTATGTGGCCCTGAAACTGTGTGATCACTGTGACTAATCACAGCAATCACGTCAGCTGTAAACAAACGACAGCTTGTTATTCATAACCATTATCTGTAATTTTCACACACGATACATAATATACACAGATTTGGGTTTCTCTTACCATAGGAATATAGCAGAATACAGTTTGGCCTAAACTTATTATAACAATGATTTATTTGCAACATTTTATAACAGAAACAAAATATAAAAAAATAACACCTAACAGTGGTGATTAAATGCCACCAAAAAGAAAGGCTCTGGGCAGAAAGGGGGTAAAAGTGTGCGGTATTGAAGTGGTTAAACTTACCAGCCCCCACCTATACCTGAATGATCACATTAAAGGTAGGTATATGTAACAAAATAAACACTGAGAGCCAAGGCATGTTTTCTTTATCGTACATCACGGGACACAGAGCGCATAGCCATTACACTTGGGTTATATGGGTACCTTCAGGTGATGGACACTGGTGTAATCAATTTCACAGGAAGTTTCCTCCCTATATAACCCCCTCCCACTGGGAGTGCTTCAGTTTTTTCGCCAGTGTCTTAGGTGTTGGTCACGTCTAGCTGTCCCTCGGAGGTCTCGGGACCCAGGATAGCTAGCCGGATCCGTCCGAAGTGCTTCAAAGCCAAGGTGTACGGTACCCGGGCCCTGCTGGAGTGGGGTTTTGCCTATAATGCCTCTCCTTGAAGGGCTGGATTCTGGGCTCCAGTGCCTTAGTCTCTTCCAAGAACTAAACGCTACTGATGCCAGGATGCTATATAGGTCCAGGTGTGTGGGTTCCTTAACACAGGACCCCGGTCCCTGAAGGTCCAAGACAATACCCACGGAGATGGGGGAAGATTGGGCCTCTTGCATTTTGCAATACCCTGCGGCGTGGAGCAGGTAAGAGGGAACCTGCGGGACTTGGTTCGACAGTAGGTATCCCCCTGGAGGTTCTGGGTCGGCTAATGGTATGCTTGTGCATCAGCCACTATCTCCACTATGTCTTTTGAGGCAGGATGGGATGTACTAATGTTTACCCAGATAACATGTAGGTATATGTATGCTTTTAAAGATATGTATTTACTACTCCCCCCAGATCTGCCTGTTAGCATGATACTGCAGCCCCACGTGCTATAAGGAGGAAATGCTGGCAAAACTCCTGTTTCTTAGGAAGCCTATGGGGACAACTTCCTCTATGTGTGCACTACAATAAGATTAGTGTCTTGCCTGGTGTCTGTTGGGTTGCTAGCGCTGGTCCAGGCTTCTCCTCTGCTTTCTGCTTCCTCCATGTTGGTTTCAGCGTGGGGGGGGGGGCAGGCGCGCGTGCACGCCGCCTTTTACAGCGTCAGCGTGCGTGGGGGGGGGGGGGGCGGGCCAGCAGTGTCGGGTCTCAGTTAAAACAGCAAAGCATTTCCTGGCTGGTCATTCCCTCCTGAAAGCAGAGGAGGCTGAGGACACAGAGCGCGCAGCTGAGCCATTGCTGGCTATACAGTGACACCCAGTGGAGGTTTGTGGATCTTCAGGTCTGGACTTAGCTCCATACTGACCAGAGAAAAAAAAAAGGTTTTTTTTCTTAAAGGGACTCAGCCTTAGATCTGGCAGTATCTGAGTCGGTGCAACCTTGGGCTCCAGCTAACGGGCATTGATGTGGCAATACTCACAGGACTTCCTCGGTATTGCCGCCTTCTCGGGCGTATGAAAATTTGGAAACATTTAAACATAGCCTGTTCTTATTAATGGTTCACTTCTAGCTACAACAGTTGAGTGTTGGCTTTAGGGGTGTCTCAAGGTTGTGCAATGGCTCCCAAGGGATCAGGACCAGCTAAGGCTGTAAAAGGTGCCAAAAAACTAAAGGGGTCTCCATCGGGGTCAGAGGATTTGGGCCAGGCTCTAACGGTCCCACCCTCACCAGATAGACCACCGAACAGCATGTTGCAGGAGCCATTGAGGGTGCTAGGGGCAGAGGCGGCCCCCAATCAACCCATTCCCGTTTACGTTACGGAAGAAATGCTAGCGACCACCCTGGGTGGGCTAGAGGAAAGGTTAACTGCTTTAATTGCCCGCTCTTTGCCAGGTGGCAAGCGGGCTAGATCCCTGTCACCTAGATTGGTGTTTTCAGATGCGGAGGTCCTCTCTTCGGAGGAATTGGACCCACATGGGGATCAAGCGGACCCGAGTCCCGACGGTTCAGACATTGAGGGTTCCACTGTAGATGACATTTTTTCGGCTTCTCAAGCGGAGAGCCTGTGGATCCAGTCTCTGACAGATATGGTTCGCACTGCTTTTAAACTTCCAGTGTCAGAAGAATTAGCCCCCGCGGTATCCTCTTTAGGTTCCTTGAAGGCACCGTTGAGTGGTGCGTCTTTTCCGGTTCACCCCCTTCTGGAGAGCGTGATTTTTCAGGATTGGGCTCGACCGGATAGGATTTTTATCCCTCCTAAAAGGTTCACTATTCTCTATCCTATGGAAGAGGAATTTGCAAAGAAATGGGCACTCCCTTCCGTGGACGCAGCCATTTCCTGCGTAAATAAATCCCTGACCTGTCCGGTTGAAAATGTCCAGATGTTTAAAGATCCAGTCGACAAAAAGTTGGAGACCCTACTGAAGGCTTCTTTTACCACAGTAGGTGCCGTGGTTCAGCCAGCGGTGGCAGCCATTGGCGTTTGTCAGGCTTTAAAGGATCAAACTAAACAAATATTAAAGGACATACCGGCTCAGCAAGCTCGTGAATTGGCTGACCTCCCAAGGGCTCTCTGCTTTGCAGTAGATGCTATTAAGGACTCCATTCGACAGGCGTCCCGTTTATCTCTGCTATTGGTTCATATGCGGCGCCTTTTGTGGCTGAAGAACTGGTCAGCAGAGGCACACTGCAAAAGGCTTTTAGCAGGATTTCCCTTTCATGGTGGGAGACTATTCGGTGAAGACCTAGATAAATATATCCAGACCATATCAAGTGGTAAAAGTTCTTTCTTGCCTGTCAAGAAAAGATCGCGTGGGCCCGCGTTTAAGCGACAGGCCTTCGCAGGCTCGGCCCCTTCAACTTCCCGTCAGTATCGACGGCCTCCTGGGCGTTCAGCATTTAATACCTGCCCACAAGGACAAGCCACGGCAGGCAAGAGGCCATGGTCTCGCAAGCCGGTTAAACCAGTCATCAAGTCAGATTCATGAAGGGGCGCCCCCACTCTTTTGGGTGGGGGGAAGGCTTCGGTTTTTCTCCGAAGTGTGGGAGGCCAGAATTCCCGACTCTTGGGTACTGTCCGTGGTAGCCACGGGCTACAAGCTAGAGTTTCGGGAAGTCCCCCCTCCTCATTTTCAGGGGTCAAGTCTTCCAAGCGACCCATTAAAGAGGGCCTCTTGTAAAAGCATTGGATCGTCTCTTGCTCCAAGGAGTAAAAAGGAGTAATTGTAGAAGTACCAACCCAGGAATGGGGTCTGGGATTCTACTCCAACCTTTTCATAATACCAAAGCCCAATGGCGACGTCAGGCCTATCTTAGACCTCAAACGCCTAAATCACTTTCTAAAGATTCAGACCTTTCGTATGGAGTCCATACGTTCGGTGGCAGCCAGCCTACATCAAGGCGACTTTCTAGCATCTATAGACATAAAGGATGCATATCTGCACGTGCCGATCTACCCGGCACATCACAAGTTTCTTCGCTTTATGATAGATCACCGTCATTACCAGTTCGTAGCCCTCCCTTTCGGGTTGGCAACAGCTCCACGGGTATTCACAAAGGTGTTAGTCCCGGTGCTAGCCGTCCTAAGGACAGAAGGCATTTTGGTCCTGGCATACCTGGACGATCTTCTGGTTATCGACAGATCAGCTTCCAGCCTCAATCATGCAGTAGTTCGCACAAGTTCGGCATCTAGAGGAATTCAGGTGGATTGTGAATCAAGAAAAATCGATATTGAAACCCACAAAGCAGTTGGAATATCTAGGCCTTCGGCTAGATACAGACTGCCAGAGGATATTTTTACCTCAAGCAAAGGTCAGATCAATAACTCAAGCAGTTCAAGTGATCTTAGGCAAGAAGAGGCCGACTATTCGCCTATGTATGCGACGGCTGGGGAAGATGGTGGCCGACTTCGAGGCCGTGCCCTACGCCCAGATCCATACCAGATATCTCCAGGCAGCCATTCTCTCTGCTTGGAACAAGTCCATTCAGACGTTAGATCGTCTGTTAGTTCTCTCCCCAGGAGTCCGGCGCAGCCTGTTCTGGTGGCTGGTCCCTCAAAATTTGTCAAAGGGGAAATCCTTTTGCCCCATCACGTGGAAGATAGTAGCCACGGATGCCAGCCTGTCAGGTTGGGGGGCAGTTCTAGAAGGACAGACCCAGCAAGGGCAGTGGTCGGAGGCAGAAAAACTGCTAGAGATCAGAGCTGCTCGGCTGGCCCTGGTCGCCTGGACTCTCCCCCTTCAGAGTCTGCCAGTAAGGATACAGTCCGACAATGCCACTGCGGTGGCATACATAAACCACCAGGGGGGCACGAGGAGCCTAGCGGCCCAAAGGGAAGTAAACCTGATTTTCTCATGGGCCGAAGCCCATGTACCCTGCATCTTGGCGGTGTTCATTCCAGGGATAGACAATTCTCAAGCAGATTTTTTGAGTCGTCAACAGTTGCTCCCGGGGGAGTGGTCTCTTCACCCCCAGGTATTCCAAGAGATTTGCCAAAGATTCGGAGTTCCAGATGTGGACATTATGGCAACAAGATCCAACAAAAAGTTGGACAAATTCATATCCCGAGCCAGGGATCCCTCGGCCTACGGGACCGATGCGTTGGTTTGCCCCTGGCGCCAGTTTTCTCTCCTGTATGCGTTCCCTCCACTGCAGATAATTCCCCGCCTTCTACGGAGGATCAGGGTGGAGCGCAGGCCTATGATCCTGGTGGCCCCAGCCTGGCCCAGGAGGGCTTGGTACGCACTCATCGTGAGGATGTCAGTCGGGGTGCCGTGGCTGCTCCCCCTGCGCCCAGATCTGCTGTCTCAGGGCCCAATCTGCCACCCTGCTTCACAGCAGCTAAATTTGACGGCTTGGCGGCTGAATCCCTAATTCTTAAGGGCAGAGGCCTCTCAGCTCAGGTCATATCTACGTTGATTCAGGCTAGGAAACCAGTCTCTAGAAATTTTTATTACAGAGTCTGGAGAACCTATGTGGAGTGGTGCGAGTCTCAAAAATGGCACCCTCAAAAGTTTTTTATTGACAGGATCTTGCGATTCCTCCAGGTTGGCGTTGACAAAGGGTTTGCTCTTAGTACTCTAAAGGGGCAGGTGTCGGCTTTATCGATATGGTTTCAAAGACCCTTGGCCACCCATTCGCTTATGAAAACCTTCTTGCAGGGGGTCTTGCATGTGAAGCCCCCTATTAGAGCTCCCCTCTGCCCCTGGAATTTAAATCTGGTCTTGTCAGCTTTACAAAGGCAGCCGTTTGAACCTCTGACAGAAATCCCTCTTGTGCTACTAACCCGAAAGTTGGGTTTCTTGGTGGCTATGGCTTCGGCCAGAAGGGTTTCCGAGCTGGCAGCCTTGTCATGCAGGGAGCCATACCTTATTCTGCATAAGGACAGAGTGGTTCTGCGGCCTCAACCTTCTTTCCTTCCTAAGGTCATATCCAGTTTTCACTTGAATCAGGACCTAGTCCTACCATCCTTCTTTCCTACTCCCCAGTCCAGAGAGGAAAGACTGCTTCATACTTTGGACGTGGTTCGAGCCATGAGGGTCTATCTCAAGGCTACAGAGAAGATTCGGAAAACAGATGTGCTTTTTGTTCTTCCGGATGGCCCCAAGAAGGGGCTGCCAAGTCTTCCTTGGCTAGGTGGATTAAGCAGCTGATTTTTCAGGCCTATGGTCTGAAGCGCGTTCCACCTCCCTTATCAGTTAAAGCCCATTCTACGAGGGCCATGAGTGCCTCCTGGGCGGCACACCATCAGATCTCTATGGCACAGGTTTGCAAGGCGGCAACCTGGTCTTCCGTACATACGTTTACTAGATTTTATAAGTTGGACGTTGCAAAGGGTACGGACGCAGCATTTGGGCAGGCGGTCCTACGGGCAGCAGTATAGAATCCTCTGGTCCGGGTCGCGCCCCCTTTTCTCTGTTGGTGGAGCTACTTTACTTCCTGATAATTTTTTGTTTGGCTATTCTAGGCCTTACGGTCTCCCTCCCTTCATAGAGCATTGCTTTAGGACATCCCATGTGTAATGGCTATGCGCTCTGTGTCCCGTGATGTACGATAAAGAAAAAAGGATTTTTAATAAACAGCTTACCTGTAAAATCCTTTTCTTGAAGTACATCACGGGAAACAGAGCTCCCACCCCTCTTTTGGGGAACATTGTGTAACCTCGGAGGAATTGCTTGCTACAAAACTGAAGCACTCCCAGTGGGAGGGGGTTATATAGGGAGGAAACTTCCTGTGAAATTGATTACACCAGTGTCCATCACCTGAAGGTACCCATATAACCCAAGTGTAATGGCTATGCGCTCTGTGTCCCGTGATGTACTTCAAAAAAAGGATTTTACAGGTAAGCTGTTTATTAAAAATCCTTTTTTTTTAAGTCACACAAATCTTGATTTAATATCTGGGTATTTTCGGTGGCATTAAACCCCTAGTTAGGTCATTAAATCAAGCGAGGCCCTCAGTGGGGAACTTTCTATAATAGAATTCCCAGACTAAACCACCTTCTCCAAGCATTACATAGAATATCACATTCTGTTATCTTGCTCTACATAGAATACAATATAAGACATTGGGCATCCTTCGGCTGTAAACAGAAAAGTAAATCTTTGTTCACATGGGCAGGAAGAAGAATAAGCAGCTGCTTAGGGCTGCAAACTGCATCCATAATGCTTTACTTTAAGTAACATGTCAAAAGTTGCCCATTCAAATTAACTGGCCCATGCCACAACCACCGTACAACCATGTGTAACTGTAGACAGTGATAACAATAAAGTCTAGGTCTGCATCTAAGGTTTTCTACTTCATTATTTGATAAAACCAGCACAAAGAAATCTGTGGAGCATTTTAATTCCCAAGTATACTCAGCCTTTCACTTGTACTTTTGTGTTTCTTATAAATTGTTGCTAGACAAAATCACCCATATTTTTGTTGTATAACTGCCCAATGTAAACTGTCATTGTGTTGGATTTAGACCAGACATTACTTAATTAAGGAAAACATCCAATACAATGTTGTATCAATAACTGCCAAGAAGCCAAACAAGCACATTGTAATTAAATAATACAGTATGTCCAGCTTCAGACAAAATTAAAGCTCTAGTGGGACATTCAAATTTCATAACAATGAGAAATTAAAGGGACAACAAGAGACAGCAGGCATGCTGACAGTGCATTTCTCTAGACCATCGCATGCTGTAAAAGAGACCTTTCACCTTTCTTTAGGATGGGGTTTGATATACAGTGCCTTGAAAAAATATACATACTGCTTAATATAAAAACAAATATATTCTATTGTGATTTTTTTTGTGATAGTCCAACACAAAGTGGCACATAATTGTTATGTGAAAGGAAAATAATAAATGGTTTTCAAAACAATTTACAAATACCAGCTTTGCACATCTAGAGAGCGACACTTCTGCCCATTCTTCTTTGCAAAATAGCTCAAGTTCTGTCAGATTGGATGGAGAGGTATTTGCAAATGCAAATGCAAATGCATATGCATGTAACTAAACCCCTGTTTTTAATTGCATAGAGTTAGACAGATCAATTTGGTTTAGTGCTCTTTTGTTTGGCAACCTTGAGCCTGGCCACTATGGAAACATTTTTTATATTCCATATTTATATATTTAATCGCACACTGCGATAAAACGCATCTCATTCAAAGTCCCAACCCTCCCCCCTTTTTTAGACATTTGCAGGGATGGAGGCCTGTGGTAGTGTCTATCACATGCCTCATTCAAAGTCCCAACCCTTCCCCCCTTTTTTTTTTTAGCAATTTTTAAGTCTTGCCACAGATTCTCAATTGGATTTAGGTCTTGACTTTGACTGGGTCATTCTAACACATGAATATTTTTGATCTAAACCATTCCATTGTAGCTCTGGCTGTATGTTTAGGATTGTTGTTCTGCTGGAAGATGAACCTCTGCTCCCGTCTCAAGTCTTTTGCAGACTCTAACAGGCTCCATCCATCTTCCCATCAACTCTGGCAAGCTTTCCTGTGCCTGCTCAAGAAAAGCATTGCCACAACATGGATGCTGCCACCACCATGTTTCATGGTGAGGATGGTGTGTTCAGGGTAATGTGCAGTGTTGGTTTTCCGCCCCACATAGTGTTTTACTTCTAGGCCAAAAAGTTAAATTTTGGTCTCATCTGACCAGATCACCTTCATCCACATGTTTGCTGTGTCCCTCACATGGCTTCTCACAAACTGCAAACGCAACTTCTTATGGCTTTCTTTCAACAGTGGCTTTCTTCTTGCCACTCTTCCATAAAGGCTAGATTTGTGGAGTGCACGACTAAGGCCCCTTTCACACATGCAAACTATATGTCCGCTTTTTCATCCATCGGAGGTGTCCCTGGATCAGACAGCCTTAGAACCACCTCAGGATTTGTAGGCCCCAGACAGACTTCTGGGCCTACTTGCAGAGCTCACTTCAACAGAGTGTCCTCAGGCCAGGAGGGCCTGCGGCAAGAGAGAGAAAGCACACGGCCATCCATATATATATAATCTCCCATAATGCACCAGTGGCCAAGAACCTCCTACTGGGCTGCCTGGAAGAAGAATATTCATAACTCAACCTAGTTGTACTATATCATACTGACCTGTGGTACCAGTGACTCCTACTGGCAGCAGTGAGAAATGCACAATCTAACTGAGATTAGGAAAATACCCAATAAACTGTACCATCAGTTTGAGCTATCTACAGCCCAGCCAAAAACAGAATTTCCATTATAGCCCCAGTTTAGGACCAGGGGGCTACATACACAAATAGCACAACGGTGTGCGAAAAAAATTATAAAATGTAAACATGTGGTATGCATTAGCAAATGAATAAAGGAATTCATCTTCTTTGTTAGAGAGAGTTAACCTCAATTTTACATTATAATAAGGATGATGTCACACTGCATTTGTGCAACTATGGCAACTTTTTCTGCAGATATGCATTGGAGGTCTTCAGCAGCCATTGTGCTATGCTGGGCTCCTGATGTGTCCTTGCACCTTTAGGTAAGAATGTGCGAACTCTAGGCATATATGTCCAAAGATGGGAGCTCTGTTAGACTGGAGTTAGGAATGGCACTTAACAGTTTGGGCCTCGACACAGCAGTATCGCTTCCAAATATATTTGGAAATATATGAAAAAAAAATCTTGGTTTTAAACGTAAATTGTTGAAACTGTGTAATTTTTGTTTTTCTTGATTAACTATTAAGTGTTCTGGGATTTTTTTTTTTATATTGCATCAACTTGTATGCCTAAGTAAAATCTTTAAAGGAGATTAATTCTCAACTTCCTATTAAGCAAATTTACATAAATAAGAGTTGTTGTAAGCAATGCGAGTAAGGACCCATGAACACTGGTACATGGGACTGCAGCATTTAGATGCGGGTGAAGAGCAAAGGTGTGTTGTCCAGCCCTCAGCCAACAACCTGTCAAACTCTATATGCTGGCAGCAGCTGTGGCTGGATGGGGCTGAACAGTTCACCTGTGAACATTTAGAGTAGTATGGGGGTTATTGGCTAAAATTTAATAAAGTGCAAAATGTGGTGCAACTCTGCATAGAAACCAATCATTTTCTAGATTTTATTGCCAAAGCTTAATTGAGGTTAGAAGCTGATTTGCTATCATGGACAGCTGCACCCCCCCCCCCCCATGGGTCCTTTCACATGGGCAGACCTGTTTGGACCCTCCATTTACCACTATGGAGCGGCAGATGTTAATGCGACATGTGCGCCGGCACCCTCCAATATCTGATCCGATCCTGTTCACCCAATATAGACGATGGTGACCCTATCCATCTGTCTGAAAGATTGGATCAGATAAGATCAGCTGCTAACGGACAGGCGGTCCGTTTTCCCCCAATTTCCCTATAGGGGAAAGCAGGGCTCTGTCAGTCTCCGCTCTGCACAGTGAGCAGAGACAGACATGTCATCCGCCTGCTCAGTGAGGATCAGTGAAGTGATCCCTCGCTGAGCAATGCAGAGTCCGCCGAATGGATGGGCGGTGTGAAAGGACCCCATTTGTCTAGAAATGAATGCGTGAAACACAGAAGTCTAGCAAGACACTGGAAATTGGGACCCTTGATTAAAGGAATCTCTCAGCACAGCTGACATTTTTGGTTTACAAGCATTTGACAGAAAAACAAGACATTAAGGCTCCATTCACACCTGAGCGTTTTGACGCTATAATACGCTAGAGGGGGAAAAATACATTATTCTCTCTGGAGATGGTTCACATCTCCACGACAAAACGCGTGACACCGAACACCTGAGGCTCAAACAAGTTCCGGACCCTTTTTTGTCGCACGAATCGGGCGGTTTGGGCATGCTTGAGCATTTGTATTTCCCATAGAAAGTAATGGAAACGCTCCATTCAAGTGTCTAGCGCGACAACGAGCGTTTCTATGGGCGTTTTGTCGCTTTAGTCAATAGAACATTTCACCCAGACAGAAGATCAAAAAATCTACAAACATAGCAACAAGTGATGAAAGAGATGATCATTTTTCCTATTGGCTAAAATAAAAAACGTTGAATTTCAAAAACGTCCGACGACGCTGTATGCAAACGCTCGAATACACGGGAATACCGGAGAAAACGACCGAAAACGCTACGCTCAGGTGTGAATGCAGCCTAAAGGAGAACCATTTAAGGAGCAAAAACTGGCTTGCTGTTGCAATACATAAAAAATATAGTAACACAATGCAATTCTGATGGGACCAATGGGATCTGCTTGTGTTCCTTTGAGTCAAATTACAATCTAACCATTAGATCACACATGAAGCTTCTGAAACATACTGCCCACCCACTGGAGAATGGAAAGCACTTCATCCTGTTTGCTAAGGAACCGTTCCTAATCCTTATTCATTCATGCTAGCTGGGAAAGGATATGGGGAATAGAATAAAGTGTTTCATGCAATATATATTACTGACCAGCTATTTTGCTTCCAGTTACATGCTATTTCGATTAGGTTCATTTTAAGCTGCAGGGAAACATTCTGACTTCACGGTTTATCTATGAGTGAGAAGTAGGAAATTTAATGAGCTGGCTGTGAAAAGGTCTCAAACCACATACATAGATCATTTGGATTTTCTGTGCATAGCATCTTACAGAAAATGCTAGCCCTAAATTTATGTTTGGCCAAACGTTTACCTATTTTGGTTCCAAGGCACATTTTAATACCTGGCTCGAATGAAAGTCAAACTTTAAAATTTATTGACTGTGCTGACTCTCATACAACGCAATGAATTTACAAGGAGGATTCTGCACATGATGCTGTTAAACTGTCAACACATCACCGAAAGAAAAAAAAAAAAACTTTAAGTGTAAGCTTTCTCATTAAAAACAGCATTGGTTTATGAAAAAGATGCAGTGAGAGCCCATAAGATATACATAGAAAGCTGTTTTACAACTATCAGGTTATTGTTTAAACACAGACGTCATCATTTTACTGCTGACAGAATGACAGTACTAGATACAAGGTATTTCAGCACATTCTGTTTGTGCATGTGGTATAAATGAGTAAAAGGTAAATTAGTACTTTTAGTTATTTTTTTCTCGTTATTTAAACTCAATCCCAAATTCAGTCAAAAGTGTGTTTAAAAAAAAAAAAAAAAACATGCTAAGAGCTTCAAAAAATAAAATAAACATCAAATAATAGAACAATCCCTCACAGTTGCACTCAAACACACCTACATACTACTGCAAAAATGAAAATAAAATACACAATAATGGTGTGCTGCATTTTTAAATGTTGCCATTCAGGTTATTCATAACCGTTAAAGTGGTTGTAAACCCTCAAATATACCCAGTGTAGTGAACAGCCTCAGATGATACACAGAGATAAAACAAATCTTCCTACATAGGTTTTACTTGTTGATCTGCAGCCCTCTCTTCCCAATACCCCTTCAAAGGGCAGAAAAGTGTTAAAATCCTTCTTTACCTGTTAGTATCAAGGAGGAGGGGGTGAAGAGGCAGCAGTTACAGTGTGTGCGAGCTGATTTGGGAAAAGGGGAACATCCCTCTCCAGAACAATTGTGTGGTGAATAGATACTGTAGACCAGGGGTGCCCAACCTTTTGAAGAGTGAGGGCCACCTAAGCGGCTTGGTAACCGGTCACGGCAGCCCACTCTACTCTATAGAACCCACTCTACTTATTTTTTGTGGATTGGATTGGAGGTAGGCGTTTGTAAATAGACACAAGTCCATTTACATCTGTTACTCCTTAGAGGTGAATGGAGGGTCCAATTGGGTCGGACTGATCGTGTCATATGGGCCTATGGCTCAGTGCAGGTAACCTGCAGGTAAACTGCTCTGCACCTGCGGATCAGTTTGAAAGCAGCCCAGTAACCACTGCAGAACATATATGCTCATATATATATACTGTGATTTTAGTAATAAACTTACCTTTAATAACAGTATTCTATTTTATTTCATCCCAGAGCAAGATTTCGCGGGCCACATCAGAGAGCTCCGCGGGCCACTGGTTGGGCACCACTGCTGTAGACTGTGCACTTTGCAAGTGCATTTGCACTAATTTTCCCAAGTTTCGTGAATGTGGTGAAGTTTCACCTTGTTAGCAATACTCAGTCAGGTGAGAGGAAAATTAAAAAAAAAATGAAGTTTTGCTTGCAAAGCAAATGGTGAAAATAAGTGAAACTACACATGCTCTAAAACATGTTGAGTTTTAATAAAAAAAAAAAAAAATGTGTATATCTTTTTTTTTACTTGTTAGATCTTCAGTGGAATCTGGGTTTGGCTTCTTCTTACAATTTACAAACACTATCTGCTGTGAATTCAAACACCCACCATGATTTGCAGGTAATCTTTTTAATGTAGGCATTCAGCCCTTTCTCTAATCAGTGAATACACTAGCCTTCCTTCTCCAACAGACATTTTGAGTATATCATCAGAGGATCATTGTGAAGTAATTTACACATTGCAGGTAATGTTTCCTACCAACTTGTACTTTGATATCTTGAATAAAAAGCCCAGTTTCCTTTGATCTCAGGCACATATTAAGGTGAGCAGTGTATGTTTATATGAATGCATTTGTGAATCAACAGATACTCTAAAGCCGCGTACACACGATCGAACATGTCCGCTGAAACTGGTCCGAAGACCAGTTTCAGGGAACATGTTTGATCGTGTGTACGGCCTATCGGACCGTTTTCCAGCAGACCAAAGTTTTAAAACATGCTTTAAAACCTGTCCGATGGAAACCTGTCCGTCGGACAGGTTCGATGGTTAGTACACAAAATCATCGGACCAAAAACATGCATGCTCAGAATCAAGTCAACGCATGCTTGGAAGCATTGAACTTCGTTTATTCATCACGTCGTCGTGTTCTACGTCACCGCGTTCTGGTCTGATCGGATTTTGGTCTGATGGTGTGTACGCACATCAGACAAGTTCAGAGTTGTCTGATGAAAACGGTCCGTCGGACAAGTCTCATCATACATGTTCGATCGTGTGTACGCGGCCTTAGAGGTTCCTTGTATCTTTACTTTTAATGATTGTGGCAAGCCTGGAAATACAAGAAAAGGCATCTTGCCACATTCCTGGAGAGACAGACACACAATATTTAACTCTCTAGCATTCAGAAAATAAAGCATTAGCGTTAAGTTCAAAGTCTAAATGAATGAGAAAAGGCAGACCATTCAAGAAATAAGGTCTCATTTTCTCTCAATCAAGTGTTCCTTGTCCAAGTGGCTCAACAGATCTGTTTTTTTTTTGACTGAATATGCAGACGCCCATTCTTTGGTTTCAAAAGTTCCATGTTAACTGAAATTTGAAGTAATGCAATTTTTTTCTAGTATGAACCATCTAATCTCTGTTTCTATAAATGTCCTCATGTAATGCAGCTACTTGGCAGCTTGCAAGCAGACTATGGATACATGTAAAATATTAATTTATGATGCAGTGGAACTCAATTTAAGTATGAATGTGACCCGATATCTGCTCCTGCAAATGTTTCCATTACTTAGAAAAACAACACTTCAATACATATCCCCTCCAACCTAGCTTTAATATTACTTTCCTTCACTTCTTGGAGAAGTAGGTAGATTCTATTTTCAAAATTGATTATCTCCTTTCATCCACAGCTGCACTCTGGTAATGTTTTATGAGCAAAAATTGATTAGTGCTAAAATAGTAAGTTAATGTGTTTAAATAAGAATATATGATCTTCTGAATATGTTCCCCTAACAATGCCTCTCCACATCCTTATAAAGAATGTTTTGAACTCTAAAATATTATAGGGAAAGAATGTATGAAACACCTAAATTGAGCTTTATTGGGCCATTTGCACTATCAAAGCTGATCGTTAGTTGCACTGTTGTTTTACAACCTGGCATTTCTCTGCCACATTTAATACCATAGAACAGTGCAGTGGCTCATTGTGTTGAATTAAATCAATGACCACAAGCGTCAACTTGGTTAGTAATGTATTTTTTTTTTAATTCTCTGTGTAGCACTGTTATGAGAGTGTTCACTAGAACACATACAGATGGAAAGATTTATTCTCTCTTAAGGTAGAACTAAATATAGAAAAATTTGAACATATTACTCTTATTGTAAAGGCATACTTAAAGGGTTTGTAAAGGGTTTTTTTTCTAAATAGGTTACTTTAACCACTTAAGGACCCCCGCACGCACATATACGGCCACAGAATGGCACGTACAGGCACAAGGGCGTAAATTTACGTCCCCGCCTGAGTGCGGTTCGGGGGTCCCCCTACCTCTGGGAGCGATCCGGGATCTGCGGGTGGATGTCCGTGATATCCGCCCCCCCCGCGATCGCTCCCAGCCAATGGGAGCGCGCTCCCAGCCTGTCACTTCCTCCTCCTGTGTTTACACAGGAAGGAGGAAATGATGTATTCTCTCATCGCAGCGCTGTTTCCCAGCGCTGCTGATGAGAGAAGACATCACAAGTAAGTGTGCACCAACACAACACTGACACACACTCACATAGGCATATTAACCCCTTGTGATCGCCCCCCCCCCACCCCCCTGTCACAGTGTCACTGAATGCAGTGATTTAATCACTGCATTTAGTGTCAGTGTGACAGGCAGTGTAAAAAACAGTTAGTGTTAGGTTCAGGATAGCCCCCCCACCCCCCCTAATAAAGTTTTAACCCCCTGATCACCGCCCTAGTTAACCCTTTCACTCCCTATTGCCAGCGTCACTAAGCGATCATTTTTCTGATCGCTGTATTAGTGCCGCTGTTCCCGCTAGGTAGCTATTTTTTTTTATTGCGATTTTTTTTTTTACTAAAGACATGTGGCTAAATAAATTTTGGCCTAAATGTTTGACTAAAATTTAGTTTATTTGATTTTTTTTTTAACAAAAAGTAAAAAATAGTGTTTTTTTTTCAAAAATGTCGCTCTATTTTTGTATATAGCGCAAAAAATAAAAATCGCAGAGGTGATCAAATACCACCAAAAGAAAGCTCTATTTGTGGGAAGAAAAGGACGCAAATTTTGTTTGGGAGCCACGTCGCACGACCGCGCAATTGTCTGTTAAAGCGACGCAGTGCCGAATCGCAAAAACACCTTGGGTCATTTACCAGCGTATTGGTCCGGGTCTTAAGTGGTTAAGCTAGTGCATTGTTGGTTCACTTACCTTTTCCTTCGATTTCCCTTCTAAATGTTTTCTTTCTTTGTTTACTTTGTCTGAATTTCTCACTTCCTGTTCCTCATCAGTAAGGTGTTCAGTAAGCTGTTCTGACTGACTTTCCACCACTCAGATGAGGTGGAAAGCTTATTGAGGAGAAACAGGAAGTGAGAAATTCAAACAAAGAAATAAAACATTTAGAAGGGAAATGGAAGGAAAAGGTAAGTGAACCAACAATGCACTAGCTTAAAGGAACCTATTTAGAAAATAAAAGACGAACCTTTACAACCCCATTAAAGGGGTTGTAAAGGTGCCATATTTTTCGCTCCATAAGATGCACATGACCATAAGACGCACCTAGGTTATAGAGGAGGGAAAAAAAGAAAAAAGTATTCTGAACCAAATTGTGTACTAAAATAATTTTGGTGTACTAAAATAGTGAGGAGATGATAGCCACCTGGCTCGTGCTGACAGGATGGGGTGCATTCCAACACCGTATGCTTGTATAGAGGCCCTCAGCGACATGATCATGTCTTTCATAGTGAGCTGGCCTGTAGTTGGAAATTGTCCAAAGGGGTCTGGGAGAGTGGCAGGAGGGTGCTGTCAAGGAGAGAGGTCTGCCACATCCATAAGAGGAGAAGATATACCTGGCTTCCCAGAATCTATGCTGGGTCTATATTTCACTGGGTATATGTGAAAGGAGGTAAGGGGTTAATCTTCAGGGCATGGTTGAAATTTGCTCACCTGTAATGACAGGTTCTTCTGAGCTTGCAATTGCTGCTCGAGTCGAGTAGGAAGGCTCTAGAGCAAGGGTCTCCAAACTACGGCCCTCCAGCTGTTTCGGAACTACATTTCCCATGAGGCATTGTAAAATTCTGACATTCACAGACATGACTAAGCATGATGGGAATTGTAGTTCCTGAACAACTGGAGGGCCATAGTTTGGAGATCCCTGCTCTAGAGGTCCAGCAGCTGGCGGTGCATTGTGACCCCCGCCACCATTTTGGTGAAGCCCACGCTGCATTGTCGGGTAGAAAGACAATAATTTTTCACAGGCAGCGGGTCTTGGCGGTGTCTCCGCAATGCCGGGATGGTCAGCATGGTATGAGCACATCAGGAGGATAGATGGATCGCTGCTGGAGAGGTTCTGGGCTGTGATGTTGCAGCCGATTGCAATGCGGTGCTCTGTATCTATGCGGCCATACTGCTCAGCGGCGGGGGTGCCTGGTGAGTATTTGCTCCATGAGACGCAGGGACATTTTTGGGGGAGAAAAAAGTGCATCTTATGGAGTGAAAAAGGTGGTAATTTTTTTTTTCCTAAATAGCTTCCTTTACCTTAGTGCAGTCCTCCTTCACTTACCTGACCCTTCGATTTTGCTTTTAAATGTCCTTATTTCTTCTGAGAAATCCTCACTTCCTGTTCTTCTGTCTGTAACTCCACACAGTAATGCAAGGCTTTCTCCCTGGTGTGGAGAAAGCCTCTTGAGAGGGAAGGGGGCAAGCTGGAGTGTCAGGACGCCCACTAACACACAGCTCCTTTCTCTATCTGCAAAGTAGAGTGTGTCCTGACTTACCTGCTCGTCCCCTCCCCCCTCAAGAGGCTTTTCCACACCAGGGTGAAAGCCTTGCATTACGGTGTGTAGTTACAGACAGAAGAAGAACAGGAAGTGAGGATTTCTCAGAAGAAATAAGGGCATTTAAAAGCAAAATCGAAGGATTGTGTAAGTGAAGGAGAACTTCACTAAGGTAAAGGAAGCTATTTAGGGAAAAACAAATTTACCTTTACAACCCCTTTAACTCCAATGTGGGTGTAGGTTTGTGTATATGGGATTGTATTATTTATTTATTTTGGTTGAACTTGATGGACTTGTCTTTTTTTTCATTGCAAATGCATGGAGACAAAACCCCTTTTTTTTTTTTTTTTTTTTTTTTTTTTTTTTTGTAATATGTTTTTATTAAAGAATTCACACATCAGAGAAAATACATAACAAGACATGTAGACATTATTCGAGGACATTCATGGTAGAAGAATTGTATACGGAGAAGTCCTCATAAGAAAAAAATTAAGGGGAGGGCATAGGCTTAGGGGTATATGGAGTAAAACTGAATAGTCCTTCCAAAATAAGAGGGGGGGGGTGGGGGGGGGGAGGGAGGTATGGGTAGAAATCTTCAGTCCCGTGAGGGATCTCGGTAAAGAAAGGACATTTTCTCAAAGTTCAGTCTCTCCGCGGGAGTAAAAGTGTGCAACAGAAAGGGATTCCAAAGGTGATAGAAGCGGCTTTTGTTCCGTTCGTGGGTCAAGTCCGTGTTAAGCCTGTCTTTGTATAAGAGTTGTAGGAGTTCCTTCTTGACTTGAGCAGTGGTTGGGCTGTCAGCAGATATCCACTTCTGGAGGATGGCTCTCCCGGGCGAGCAATAGGCATATCAGGATCCAATTCCTGCGCGGGGGTGTGGTAGGGAAGACCAGGGGAGCAGTAGGGGGTCCCAATAGCCGAAGATAAGTAGTAGCGGGTCCTTGGGTATGCGCAACAGGGTGACGTCAAATATGTATTGGATGACTTGGTCCCAGAATCTGGCTATGTGGGAGCAGGACCAGAACCTGTGAGCCAAGTTGGGTTTGGGTTGTTTACAGAGGGGGCATTCTGGGGAGGGATGGGCTCGGCTGAAGGGGATGTGGGCCCGGTGGACAATTTTGATCTGCGTCTCTCTCCATGTCTCGTTAGGGATAAGTTTGTGGACGGTGGTGAGGCCTTGGAGGAGCTTCCCCACCAGCTCAGGGTCGGGGAAGTCCTTCGACCAGTTGGCCGCTGACGTTGATGCCAGGGGGGGGGTATTGTGCAGGAGGAGGGGCGGTAAATGTCCGATACCTTGTACGAGGCCCGGGCGATAAGGGTGTCGGTGAGGGAGCTCTGGAACCTTTTTCTATCGTCCCGGCAAGTATTTTTCAGAAAACTGAGGCATTGGATATACTGGAACATGTGTGATGCGGGGAGAGAGAATTTGTCCGCCAGGGCTCTAAAGCCCATGGGGCGGCCTGAAAGGGGGTCACACAATGAATAAAAGATTTTGATACCCTTATCATGCCAGTCGAGGTAAGGCTGGTTATCTAGGCCAGGTTGGAAGCTAGGGTTACCCAGGATTGGAAGATATCGTGAGATAGAGGATGGGACATTGAGGGCTTTCCTGACCTCTCTCCAGGCAATGACCGTGTCCCGGAGAAGGAGATTGTGTTGGAGGGGAGGGGGGGCAGATTTCCAGCGACAATGGAGGAGGGCCGTAAGGGAGAATGGGTGGACCATCGCCGATTCTAAGGGGTAGTTTGAGCATCTGGAGGACTGGGAAATCCAATCCAAGCCCGTTCTCAATAGGCAAGCCAGGTTATATAGCCTGATGTTGGGAAGGGCAATGCCCCCCTCTCGCCTGGGAAGATGCAGTTTGGCAAATGCTATGCGCGCCCGCCTACCACGCCAGAGAAACTTGGAAATGGCCGAATTTAGGGATTTGACGTCTTTATGGCGCAGAAGTAGTGGGACGGTTTGAAGTGGGTACAACAGGCGAGCGAAACTGACCATCTTGACCAGGTGGCATCTTCCCAGCAGTGAGAGAGGCAGGTCCATCCAGTTTCCCAGCTCTTGGGATATTTTGGTGAACAGGGGAGGGTAATTGAGCTGGTACAGGGAGGAGGGTAATTTACCTATTTTTATTCCCAGGTAAGTGATATGAGACTTCGCAACAGTGAACAGCGAGCTCTGGGACCAAGAGGGGGCAGATAGAGAACCTATGGGGAGTATTTCGCTCTTATTATAGTTAATACGAAGCCCAGAGCATTGCCTGAATTCGTCAAAAGTGGACTTGATTGTGGACATGTCAAGTGAGGGGCTGGATGTGAAAATAAGGACATCATCTGCAAATAGTGACGTGCGAAGGTCGTGGTCTCCGACACGTATGCCATGAAGGGGGGCGATCTGGGTTAGGTGGCGGGACAGGGGTTCAAGCGCTATGTTGAAAAGGAGCGGGGAGAGCGGGCAGCCTTGCCTCGTGCCTTTGTGCAGCCTGAATTCCTCAGAGAGGAGGCCCGCAGCGACCACTCTCGCGGCAGGGGCAGTGTACATGGCCTCTATGAGGTGCGTGAAGGGGCCCGAGAAGCCCATTTTGGACATGACCATGGAGAGCCATTCGAAACTGACGTTATCGAAGGCCTTCTCCGCGTCTAAAGTGATGATGGCATGATCACCTGCCGGGTTATTTTTTGCGTGTTCGAGAGCCAGCATCACCTTCCTGATGTTCATGGTGGCCGTCCTACCCTTTACGAAGCCTGATTGTGCGGGGTGGATCAGGGAGGGTATAATGGATGCCAACCTAGTGGCCGCTATTTTGGATAGGATCTTGACGTCAAGGTTTAAAAGTGAGATGGGCCTATAAGAGCCAGGTTCTAGGGGGTCTTTGCCCTTTTTCTCCAAGAGTTTTACGATGGCCTGATTGCCCGTTGGTAGGTAGGTCCCACCCGACCATATATGCTGGTAGACGTCGTGGAGGGGGGGAGACACAGTCGAGCTAAAGGATTTATAAAATTCTCCAGTGAAGCCATCTGGGCCTGGAGCTTTGGAGGGGGCAAGTTGTTTGATGACGGATTGGACCTCCAGGACTGAGATAGGGGCATTGAGGGCTTCGAGTTGGGTGGGGGTCACCCGATCTAGGGATATACGTTGTAAGAAGTTGAGGGCCGTTGGCTTATCAATAGGGTCTGAGGCATACAGGGAGGAGTAGAATTGGCGCATGATACGATTGATGTCTTTCGGGGTGTTGTGTACGGATCCCAACGGATCTCTCAGAGACAAGATATGTGTCGGGCGGTTGGGTCCTTTGCTTAATCTGGAAAGGAGTCTACCGGCCTTGTTGCCAAACTTGTGGAGGGAGGCGTCTAGATGTGCCTTTTGGGTACGCTCGAGGGTGGCCGCCAAATTATCAAAGGCCTGCAGCAAAAGCCCGCTTAGCAGCAAACCACGCGCTACGGTTGCTGGGGGAGTCATCGGTATAGAGGACCCGCTGGGCCTGATGCAGTGTTGCGCTGGCCAGTTTGTAGCGTCTAAGTGTGTGTTTTTTGAAGGTGGCGGCGTAGGCTATTATGCAGCCCCTGAGGAAAGCCTTGCCCGCTTCCCAGAAAAGATTGGGGTTGTCGGCGTGTAGCGCATTATCCGACGCGTATCCCGACCAGGCGTTTTCCAGATGTTGTTGGAAATCGGAGTTGTTGTGGAGATAGGAGGGAAACCGCCAGATTTTGGGGTTGGAGGCTAGGCCAGGATCTTCAAGAGTGGTCGAGACCGGGGCATGATCCGAGATTGCGATGTCGTGTATGTCAGCTTCCGAGATCAGTGGGAGGAGAGAGTCAGAGCAGAAAAGGTAGTCCAGTCTCGTGAAGACATTGTGAGGGTGGGAGTAGAACGAGAATTCCCTATCAGCTGGGTGACGTAGTCGCCATATATCATGGAGGTGTAGTGATTCTATAGTCGATGCCAGCAAGGTCTGGGTGGGAGGAGTCAATGGAGGACGGGAGTGTCTGGTAGAGGACCTGTCATCTGTCGGGTGTATAATGGAGTTGAAATCCCCAGCTATCAGGTGCAGGCAATCTGGCTCTCGAAGTGCCCAAGAAGTGAGGTCGCTAAAAAAAGTACTTGTGGGGCTGTTGGGAGCATACACATTGGTGATGTTTAAAACCCTGGGTCCCAGTTGGATACGGGCAGAGGCGAAACGCCCCTCAGAGTCCGAGTCTGAGGACAGTATTTTGCAGGGAAGGTTCTTGTGGACTAGGATTATTACCCCGGCTTTCCGACCGCATGAGTCGGAGCCGAGGACTGTGCCCACCCAGAGTTTCCGCAGCCGCGGGAAGTCGGGAGTGGACAGATGGGTTTCCTGAAGGAGGGCGATATCGGCCTTAAGCCTTTTAAGGTGACGCAGAACCTTCATTCTCTTATTAGGGGAACGGAGCCCTTTAACGTTCCAGGAGACTATTCTCATGTTGGGAAAACCATCAGAGGGGTGTGAGCCGGATGCGGAGGCAAAGTAGGTGGGAGCATGGGGTATGGCAGAAGTGGTATAAAAGGACAGCAAACGGAGTAGTGGTTGACTGGGAGAGAGAACGGAGGCTTTAACGGATCCCTACGTGCGGGGAGAGAGCAGGGAAGTAGGAAAGGGGAGATGGGGGAGGGACAATGGGGGGAAACATAGTGAACAACAATATTCGGGAACTTCACTTTTTTCCGCATGGAGCCACTGAATAGGCCAACTCCCAACCCAGGGCTCACTATGCAGCACTTCACCCGCAGTGACAGAAGGGGGGGGCGTAGGCAGCAGGAGCAATGCGTGGGGGAGGCAAAAGCTAAACAGGTATCCCTGCGGAAGAACAGAGGGGCTCACACATGTCATATAAACGTATGCGAAAACCCAATATTAAACACAAGTACTAGCTAGAACAACTATTACCAATCGTGTAAAAAGAACATAAAACAATGTGAAAATAAAACAGCATTATAGAACAAAAAAAAAACAATGGCATAACAGCATAATAGCATTGGGCCTACCGTGGCTCCCCGTGTGAGGGGGAGGCACAATGGAGGAGAATGACCCAGGAGTGGTCTTAGACGATCAAAGCGCAGCAGAGTTGCACCAGGACGGTGTGGCATCCAAAAAAAAAGAGAGAGAAGAAGAAAAAAAAAGGGGGGTTCAAGAGGAGGAGGCTTGTTGTCGGTCGGATCCAGAAGCCTTGAATCTCTTAGGAGAGTCCTTGCGCGGGCTCCCGTGTTCCAGGGCCCGGTTGGAGGGTGCAGCTCTAGGAGACAGGTTGTGGTGGGGGCCTTGGCGGTGGGACCTCAGGAAAGCCTCAGCTTCGGAAGGGTCATGGAAGGAGAGCTGATCCCCGTTAGGGGCTCTGAGTCGAAGCACGGCCGGGAAGGCCAGAGTGAACTTGATTTGCATTCGGTGGAGCTCCGCGCAGATCTGCTGGAAAGCCTTTCTCCTCTTGGAAACGTCCACGGAGTAGTCCGCGAAGACCAAGATGTTCATGCCATCTATCTGGAGGGTCCTGGACTGCCTGAACTTTTGCAGGATGAGGGATTTATCCGAATAGTTGAGGTACTTAGCGATCACAGGACGTGGTGATTTGCGTTCAGAGTTGAAAAGGCCCATGCGGTGGGCGCGCTCAACCGTGCTGGGGCCGGGCAGGCCCAGGGCCTCGGGGATGCGTCTTGAGCAGAGATCTGAAAGTGCCTGGGGTTGCAGCGATTCGGGGACGCCAATAAAGCGCAGATTGCTCCTCCTGGATCTGTTCTCAAGGTCGTCCAGTTTGTCGAGTATATACTTGTTCGTCTTGTCTTGCGCATGTTCAAAGGATTGGGCCTGGTAAAGATCCTCTTCTATATGACCGATGCGATTCTCGGCCTCATTCAGCCGGGATGCATGCTCCCCTAGTTGAGCCTGGATCTTCTGTATCCCTGCATTGATAGCTTTTTCCACTGAAGTTGCTATCATGGGGGATAATAGAGCAGCCACGGCCTGGGCAATCAGCTCTATGTTGTGCATATCCCCCGCTTGTGGGGGAGGTGGGGGGTTGTGGGCAGCCTGAGGGGTGGTTGGAGGGGCTGGTGTTGCACTCACCTCCATAGCAGGCGCCGTTTCTGCGATCGGATCCACGGCCGGATCCGTGTAGGCCGAAGCCGGGGCCTCGATTTGCGGCTGCCCCGTCCGTGCCGCGGCGGCGGCGTACGATCGCGCGCCGTTTTTTTCTAAAAACCTGTCCATCCTCGTCCGGGGGGATGGCAGATGGTTAGCCCTGGGGTCAGTTGCGGGTCTGCAGGCTTTTACAGGCAGGTTATGGAGCCGGTGTGCGGGAGCTGAGGAAGCACACAGCTACTCCATGCGGCGCCGGAACCGGAAGTAACCAAAACCCCTTTTTTAACGCATACTGTTAGACAGGTTAATTGGTTGTTCTGCGAGCTGGTCGGTAAGTAGGCTTGGTTTTTCCGTGGGCATTCCCCAGGTTTTGTTGTTGTGTTGTTTTTCAACCTGACTAACTATGTAACTATGTTAAAAGGGAATAGCCAAGTGTTCCATGAATGATAACTTCTACAACAAAGTTTCTGCAATATAAAAAAAAAAAAACTGAACGAAAAAATCTGACACCCAACTTCTCTGAAACCGTAGATATGATTACCATGCAATTTTCCCATGAAAGAATGTATTTTTACAAAAGTTCCACACGCGGTATATTCAAAGGAATATGAAAACCATGGACAGTTAAAACGATACCAATATCTTTTGACATGTTATATTGTACTTCTATCATGCTTTATATTATATGATCTGGATTATCTATGTGATGCATATTCTGATGTATAAGCCTTCTCTTTCTTTTTTGGCATTATGCTATTGCCCTTATTCAACTGTGCGTTAAAACTTGTAAAACTCAATAAAAACAATTGGCTCAAAAAGCGAACTTAGAGTTCAGTATTGGCATGTTAAAATGCAATGAATGAAGGCAAACATGATGGTTGACCTTAGCAGGTAATCAAATCTGATGCCAGGCAACCCTTTTTGAAGTTGTAAGAAAGCTTACATTTTTTTTTCCAGATTGCAGACCATAACAGTAGACTGGACTCTGAACAGAAGAACTTTTCAAGAGAAAATTAGAGATGAAGTACACTAGGAGGATCTCGCCTACTGCAGACCTCTTAACACAAATTAATAGATAAGTTTACATTAAAAAAAAAAAAAAAAAGCAAATTTTTTGCAGATAAAATATGTGCATTTATTATTTTTTCCAAGGAGCCTGCAGAACATTGTAGTCTCTCAGGATAGCTGTCTGCTCATACCTCTGATACGGGCAAGCAGTAACCTGAGAGCAGGAAAACCAATAAACTATGAGGGTGCTCACCAACAGGGCCGGTACAAGGCAGGGGCGGAAGGGACGGATGCCCCGGGCGTCACTATTTACTGGAGGAAGGGGGCGCTGGTGAAATGTGCTGCTGAAAAATGCTGACAGTGTGCTGCTGAAAAACGACACTAACTGCACACATCGCGCTGCAGAGCTAATAGCTGCAACATGTGCCCAGTGCACACTCCTGCACTTGGCACAAGCCTAAGACCAGCCCCGCACTTCACCCCCCTGTCAGGTGGAGTAATCTCCACCCGTTCTAGTCCAAGGCGCCGTAATTTTACTGAGAGGCCGGCCGGGAGTCGGCATGGGGGAGGGGCCAGTGGCGTGGTTATGGCGGGGGTTGCGATCCGCCCCAGGTAACACTAGTGTCCTAACAGGGCGACGCTGACAGGCACCACGTTTTTTGTCAGCAAGCCTACTCCTGGACACCACAGGCTGGTCTCCCAGAGTCCCAGTCCCCCCACCACTTCACGCAGGGAGCTCTCTCAGAGAGCCCATGGTGAATAGATGCAGGCAGCTTCCGATGCTGATCGTCCTCTCTGTGCTGCTGTGGGGGGAGCCAAAGTGACCATGGACAAGTGCTTGGAGGATAGCCAGCCACATCAGGTACACCCAGACCATGCTTGCCGAGATCTAGTACTACATTAACCTGGCAGTGCACGGCACCATGGTCACAATGAGTGAGACAACCCCATCTCCCCCAAACACCATCATATAGCCCACCCCATCTTCTCTGGGGACAGGGACCACCATCTCCCCTGGGGACAGGGACCATCAGCTCTCCTGGAGACAGGGACCACCATCTCCCCTGGGGACAGGGACCACCATCTCCCCTGGGGACAGGGACCACCATCTCCCCTGGGGACAGGGACCACCATCTCCCCTGGGGACAGGAACCCCATATTTCCTGTTGACAGGAACCCCATATTCCCTGGGAACAGGGCCAACATCTCCTCTGGAGACAGGGACCCCATATTCCTTGGGGACAGGGACCCTATATTCCCTGGAAACAGGGACCAACATCTCCTCTGGAGAAAGGGATCCCATATTTCCTGGGGACAGGGGCCACCAGCTCTCCTGGGGACAGGAAGCCTATATTCCCTGGGGACAGGGACCACCGTCTCCTCTGGGGACAGGGATCCCATAATTCCTGTGGACAGGGTCCCCTTATTCCCTTCAGACAGGGACCATCATCTCCCCTGGGGACAGGGACTCCATAGTTCCTGGGGACAGGGACCCCATATTTCCTGGGGATAGGGACCACCATCTCCCCTGACCAAGGGACCCCATATTCCCTGGGGACATGGACCACCATCCCAGTAAGCATATTGCCATCTGAAGAGGAGTTAATGAACTCTTTAAATGGGGCTGAGGGGACTTTAATTAATCACAAATGGTATTTCTGTAATATTCTGCATTAAGGAGTTAATTACCTGCCACTAGTCACTGATGCATCAGTGACCAGTGGCGTGCATTTACTCCCTTCTTTCTGCATATTAAAACTTGCCGACCTGCCACATGGAGCAGCTTACATGCACCGGGACGTACCCATATGTCACTGCTTGTTTCAGAGTTTTGGTCACATTCCCCCACCCACCCACTCCCCTGTTTGACCGGCTGTGTCAAATCAAAGCCCAGAGCTCTGTGTTGGGAACATCTCTTTTTTTCTATGGAATTAACCACTCCAGTCAGTTCATAATGGGGAATCGCAGAGAATTCCATCAACCGTGGGGGTTATTACATAAGCTAGTAACATTGCTGGAGATTATTGCATATTAAATTATCTAGTTAAACCTAACTTAATTTGTAATGTTCTAATTTTGAAATGACAAGGACTTTTTCTTCACACGGGGGCAGTTTTCCATCTTTGCCCTGGGCACCAGATGACATCGTCCCAGCACTGCTCACCAATGCCTTCACAGTGAGAACAACAAGCAGGCAGATGCAATGGCTGATGGTACCTGTAGTCTAATCATTCAAAGGAAACCAAATAATGCAAGAAAAGTCAGCTTTCTACATATTTCAGTCATCACACCAGACAATCTAGAGGTGTAAAAAGTTAGACACATTTTAGATTACACAAAATAATTCCAATGAATTCAAAAGTAAATATTGACCATTCTACGGAGAAAAGAAGGCAGAGCAAAAGTACATCTCATCCGTCCATGAAAAAAGACTGAGCAGACACGCAAGTCATTTGAGAATGGTCAGATGTCAAATTGTTTTACCTATATTCTTGGTAAAACATATTTTCTTTGCTAAAACCGACAACAACTCTAATTTAGAGGCTGCCATTGCTGGCCTGAAGTCTTGAAATTACTGATTTGAAACACGTATGTAGATCAGGATTTCTGACCTCAACCTGATTTTGTTTGCTACAAGTGTGTTCCAAGTAAGGCTGGCCATACATGTTCAATTTCTTGTACAATTTTCCTTTAGATTTACCTAAACCCATTGATGCCCAAGTCTTTTTATGACACTTGTTGCTGACAAGTTACATTTGTATTATTTGCTAAAAAATTACTTTGACTGCCCAAACAAAAAAAATCACAACTTCAAAAAAACTCACCATGACTCTTACTAAATATCTTGGACTGTCTACTTTCTAAAAGGGGATCATTTGGAGGTTATTTGAACTGTCCTGGCTTAGGGTCTCAAGAAATTTGGACGTCGGTACATTATGTGTGATCAATTTTTAATGATTGGCACCATAGCTTGTAGACTCTATAAAACTTTCACAAAGACCAAATAGTTTACACTGATTTTAGTTATTTTTACCAAACATATGTAGCAGTATAAATTTTGGCCAAAATTTATAAAGAAAAATTACTAATTTGCAAAATTTTATGTCAGAAACTAAAACAATTTTACCAATTTTACTGTCTTTTTTCATTTATAGCGCAAAAAAAAAAAAAAAAACAGAGGTGATCAAATACCACCAAAAGAAAGCTTTATTTGTGGGGAGAAAAAAAAAAAAAAAGGAAAAAAAATGTCACATGGGTACAGCATTGCATGAGTAATTGTCATTCAAAATGTGAGAGCATCGAAGGTCTGGTTAAGAGGGGGGTTTAAAGTGGTTGTTAAGCCACTCTAACCCGTATACATCATTTTCACTGCCTCCTATTGTAGTATCCCCCTCTGTGTGCGAATTATAAAAATAAGTGCTGTGAATACCTAATTTCACTGCAGAGATTGCAATCACATGACCAGCCAGGTTTCGCCTTTCCTCCTCTGAGTGATTCAGAGGGCGGGGCTGAGATTCCTCTGCTGATGTCAGTCTGGAGGGGAGGAGTAGAGAGCTGGCTGGTCATGTGATCACAATCTCAGCTCTTAAATGAGATATTTACAGCAAATATATTTATAAATCATTCACAGAGGGAGACACTGCAATAGGAGGCAGTACTGATGATGTATACAGGTTAGTGTTATGAGAGCAGCAGGAGGGAGGGGGGGGGTGGCTCACACACAGACAGAGAGGGGAGGGGGAGGAGGACAAGCTTAAGAGAGCAGATAGCAGGCTGCTATTGACAAAAGCACATGATTACGGTGTCAGGTCTCAATAGCCATGATATACTGTAGTCAGTTTACAGAGGTGTGGGGAGAAACTGAAAAGATCAGCAAGGTTTTTTAGGTGTTACAGGGGGCCAAATGACATGCTTTAAATGAGCAGGATCCATTAAAAAAAATGGGGGGTTAACAAATGCTTTAACTGTCCAGTGAGCAAATGGTTAAAAAAAAATATTTCTGATATTTTTTATTGTTGTCACAAGGAATTGTAAACATCCCTTGTGACAGTAATAGTCAGTGACAGGTACTCTTTATGGTGGGATCTGGGGTCTATAAGACCCCAAATTGGTCCTCTGCACTTAAAGGTATTAAAAACACCAAAATTGGCACTTTGGAATACCAGGGAGTAAACCAGGAGTAATGTCATGATATCACCTCCAGGTAACTAGATCCGAGACCCGATCGAAGTTGATTCTGCCTTTGTTTGGGTCTTCGGCCAGGCAGCTGACATCTCGGCTGGTCGTTCTGGCCGCCCGGTGGGACGGAAGAGCCTCAGAAGGCGGCAGGGGGGTTGTCCCCTCCCACTCCTTGTCATAACAGCCAAGGGGCTTTTAGCCACATTGGTTGTTGTCCCAAGAAAGCCAACTGCTGGCCCTAAAAAAGGTTGACACATCACCCAGGTACAACTCCTTCAAACCAAGGCCACATATTTGCGTATGGTCAGCATGAAGGGGTTAAACTATGTAGTGCAAGGGCCTGCTTAATTGGATACAATTGAAAGTTGTTTAGTTTTGACCTTGTATTATATGGTTTTTGGTAAATCTAAAAGGAAAAATTGTACAAGAAAATGTATGCATGAGCAGCCTAAGATACACAGAAAGTATCAAAGCCAGAAGACGGGTAATGCAGCCAGACAAGAAAAATTTGTAAAACCAGTCTGGCAGTAGCAGCCTTTGTATTTTTTTCTGGCACATTTCCTTAAAATCAACACTTGCTCAGCGTCCTCACACACTAATCCCACCAGAGATCATGAGACAAAGTCAAAAATTGCTTTCCAGGTTTGCTATCGCCTTTTGCACAGCTCATACTGCTGTCATCATCCTGATGAGCTCTCGTGTTAGTTTTTCAGCAGGCAACAATCCACTGCTTGGAGCTCATGCCAGCAAAAGGCACTCAAAAGTATTTTACTTTTCAAGAATGGGAGCCAAATAGGTTTTGCAGCCATCTATCATAATAATAACAAACAGTCAATCAAAAAAGCTAAAAAACAAAAAAATTAAATACTGCTTCAAAGGAACATATACATTCTACACATATTACCTGGCATTGCAGACCTGAAGAATGTCAGCTTTAAGCCATAACTTACCCTTGACATGACATAAAGCAGTTTCCCATCCAGCATTACTCTACTGTATGCCTAATGGCCAAAAATCAAGAATAAACAGCATTAAATGGAAAATGTGAAACAAAAGCCACACTGTGCTGCACACCAGAAGATGTGGGAACAGTAAATACTACTTTACAGTAGAAGCCAGTTATTAGATTTTTTTTTTTTTAGGAAACAAATAAAAAGCTAAGTTACCTTAATCTGGGAATGTGGTAAATTACAAGACGGAACACTTGGTGTTAACACCTGTAGAGGCCTGCAAAACTCAACAAGTGATACAAAAGCACAAGGCCAAAAAAACGAGGTATCCCCCAACCAAATATATGTTGCCCTGGATGCAGAAACATGAATAAAAAATAAAAAAAATCTATAATGCTGTAAATCTTTAACACTTATTCAGGCTAGATGTTTTTTCCATATGTGGGGAACTAGACTGTTTTATCTCATACTGATATTAAGGTCCACTTGGGAAAACATGTCATGTGCTTACAGTACCGTATATTGCACAGCACAAATGACTGTACAAGATGTACATTTAAAAGGGCTTTATGTGGCAAAAATGAAAAAAACATTCTATGGTAAATTAAAAAAGCCACAAGATATTAAATGAAGTAATGTTGTAATGTGGAAGTATCACTTCAAACAATTCTGTTTACAGTACAGGATTATTAAAGCAGAGCATACAAGGCAGATTTTCTGTCATTAAAAAATATCCAATAACCATTATCCAATAACTGCTCATATCCCACTCCTAGATGCTTAATACCTCCTTAAATTTAGTCTTGTGCGATTTTCAATAATTATTTTAATTATTACAGTATGCTACAACAAATGCTGCGAGAGAAGATTGAACCCTTTTGCTTCAGATTCCAAATTTTCCATAACAAGGAGCACATTCCGAAAATAATAACGCTGAGATTTTTTTTTTTGTTAACACTACTAAATCAAACTACAAATGTACTCAATAAGGTAGATTCACGTACCTCGGCGCATCTTTGTGCGGGCGTAGCGTATCTTCTTTATGCTACGTTGGCGCAACGTTGAGAGGCAAGCATGGAATTCACAAAGCAAATGCTCCCAACGTTGCACCGGCGTAGCGTATATTCGCCGACGTAAGTCAAAGTAGGTTGAAGTGGGCTGGAAGTGTGCGTGTAACATTTAAATGAAGCGTAACCCCATGCAAATGATGGGCTGAGCTTCAAACAAGTACAAAAAACGAACGGCGAATGCGTCGTATCTTGGACGCATCCCAGTACGCATGCTCACAGTCACATCGAAATAACTGCCTAAGATACGTCAAAACACTGCCTACGACGTGAACGTAACCTACGCACAGCCCTATTCACGTACTACGTAAACGGCGTAAAAATCGACTGCGTTCGTTCCCTGGTCCATACCTTTGCATGGGTTGCGCCTCTTATATGAGGAATAACTTTACGCCGGATGTAACCCTTACGCAAATCGCTTAAAAAAATGCGCTGGGCGCAAGTACGTTCGTGAATCGGCGTATCTTATTCATTTGCATATTTAAAATGGGAACACCAGATGCGTCCAGCGTAACTATGCGCCCACAATACGCTGGCGTAGGCAAGCTACGTTGGGCGGCTGAAGCCTTATTTTTCGACGTATGTAGCTTTGGGAATCGGCGCAAAGATACGACGGTGCACATTTGTACTTTCGACGGCGTATCTCGGGATACGTTGGCGTAAGTGCTACGTGAATCCGGGCCGGGCCATGTTTTTTTTTTTTTCTTTAAATGCTTTGCAAAATGAACCACTTAACCTCCGGAAGACTTATCCCCCTTCATGACCAGGCAATTTTTTGCGATACGGCACTGCATTACTTTAACTGACAATTGCACAGTAATGCGACACTGTACCCAAATAAAATTTGTATCCTTTTTTTTCCCCACAAATAGAGCTTTCTTTTGGTGGCATTTTATCACCTCTGCGGTTTTTATTTTTTTCGCTATAAACAAACAAACCGGTAATTAAAAAAAAATTAAAAAATAATATCATTTACTTACTGCTATAAAACACACCCAATCAAATAAAAAAAAAATGAATTTATTCATCAATTTAGACCAGTGTTTCTAAACCAGGGAAGTCCCCAGGGGTTCCGCCGTAATTCAACAATGTGGCGGATTTATATCTGCCCAATGTTGTTTCCAGTGTTCCCAATGCACATTGACAGTGAGCACTGTCAGCGCGCTTTGATACCCGATGCCCATTCTGTAGTTTCGGCTCAGAGAACTCAAAGGGTGGAGCCAGGAGAAATGCAGAGAGCAGAAATTAAGAATTCAGGGGGAGCGTTGAATGGAGAGCATGGAGGCGGGGAGCCGAGGATAGAAAGCATGGAGACGGGGAGTCATGTGAGACTGTAGGCAGGGAGCACAGAGTGGGAGCCATAAAGAGACCTGAGAATAAGGACTATGGAGACGTGAAGCACCAGATCAGAAGTTGATATCTGTCTAAAATGACAGCAGAAGGGGTGAATGCAGACTGCGTGGGGGGGGGGGGGGTGAAGTGCAGAGAACAGGAGGTGACGTCATATGTACAGAAGGGGTGAAAACAGACTACAGAGGGAAAAGACAGAGAGTGGGGCACACATCTGGATCAGGCTGAATGTAGCAAGAGGTGAAATTATAGCAGCTTTACGCTATGCCATAATTGTACATAATGCTATTATGATCTCACCTCTTGCTACATTCCTCCTGATCCAGCCACGGGCCCCTGCATGCTGCATTCAGCCACTATTATACACAGGATCTCGCCTCCAGCAACATTCAGCCATTGTAAAAATACGAAAGAAACTTGGGCAGCCGCACTCCAAAAATGTTCCTTTAATTAAAATCAATCACAAAATGAACATGCCACAGCAAAAATTGGGACAAAAGCCAACGCGTTTCGCACTGTAGCTTCAGTGCTTAGTCATTAGTGATCTTGCAGGCATTGTTTCTCACTTATTTATATATAAGAGGATGTGTCATAACTGATCATGTGCAGAATCATGACAACTACAGATCAAGCAGAGGCTAAGATGGCAGCTTCCTTTGCTGTAAAGGACAGATAAGTTTAGTCCTGCATTAAGAACATGAGTGAGAAATTATTATTATTTTTTGCCAAAAAGTGTTAAAAACACAAGAAAGAACTGGGTGCTGGACCCTTGGCACAAACAAAAAACCTACTAGGTTTTGTCTAAGAACATTCTAAATACATTGCTGCAAAACCTACATATTGTTTAAAATGTATTATAAAAAAAATAAAAAATAAAACATTATGGGAAGCAGTAACACAGACCTATTTCTTGGTATGCCAAGAGTGTTGTAATCCTAATAGTATGCATCTCTAGTTTTCTTATATACAACATTCAGACTATAACCTTGAGGTCATTGTAATGTTAACGTACGAGCACCTGCTTGTATGATGAGTCCCGTAAAAGCTTTACAAATCAGATACTGTATGCAGAATAATGCCACATATTACAGAATGCCAAGTTCATTCTCAAGTCAAATGTGGGGGTGTTAAGCTGCTTTGAATACTGATAAAGTAAAGAAGTTGTAAACCACAATTTGTATAACTAAAAAATACCAATGGAACAGTCTTACTTATTCACCAAAGTAATTTGCTATGGAAACACATGAGTTAGAGCTAGGCAATGGACATGATTTTTACAGAAGCTTATGGTCAGACTAAAGACACTGAAGTATTTACATATTTATAACAAGCAGCATTAAAACAATTTGACCTCTGAAGCTGCAACACCTGTGGAGTAATTAATCTTCAAAGTTCACAATACTCCTAATCCTGGTTTCTTTTTTTCCTTTATTTTAACTTTTTTTGCTATGCAATGTGATGTGATGTGATGTGATGGGATTGTGTTATTCTACTAATAGATTTCAGATTTAATGTGTATGATGTGTTGTCGTGTTATGTTTAAGAAATTAAATAAAAAGATTTAAAAAAGGTTTACAATACTCCAGCACTAATAATGTTTAAGTGATCCTCTCAGTATAGCTCACCCATTTCTCCCTTCCAGAACACTTACGTTTAGTGATAATGAATAGGGATGAGCTCCGCGTTCGATTCGAACATCTTCTGTTCGACCGGTCGTCTAAATTCGAACGTTATGGACCGTTCGGTCCGTTCAAAGGTTCTGGTGACAACCCAACGGGGGGTGTTTGGCTCAACCCTAATGAGGCTGGAAGGCTGCAAAGTCACTGCTGGGAGGGGAGAGCAGTAAGAGCTGAGCTGGTATGAAATACAACATTAGTGCTTCTGATGGAATTGTGAAAAGGAATAAATAATAAAGAAAAGAAAAAAAATTGTTAAAGAGGAGCATCCAGCAGTGTTCCCACCAGAGCCATTTCTTGAATCGGCTCCCGGATGCTGGTGCCACCATCTTTACTAGGGAAAATTGGTTTGTGAATGGACCATCTGTGGGGGGGGGGGGGGGCGAACTACCGGCTCACTTCACCACCCCAAAGTAAGCCAAAAGTGGAAGTGGGAGCTCTGCTGTAAGCTATACATTAAGTGAATTTTGCATGAGAGAGATTCACATTAGGACACTAGCAAAAAGAAAAAAGAAAAATAAAGGAGGACTCAGAGTGGAGTTGGGTTAGGAGGTCATGCGGGTTCACACTGTACTGTTGCAAAGCACTATAACACATGTGCATATGGTTCTAATGTCATAAATATATGGTACTCATATCTCCAAGCTGCCTTCTAGTACAGTTTCTAAAATATGATCTGTTCAATAATATTTGCCTGTTATAAAGCATTGTGAGGAACGAGGATAAGTGTGACAGGATAAGTGTGTCATAAAGCATTACAGAGTGCATTCAAAGTGGCAAAAGAAATGCAGCTGAATTAACCACTTGCTTTATGGGCACTTTTACCACCTTCCTGCAAAGGCCAATTTTCAGTGTTGTGACACTTTGAATGACATACAACACTGTACCCATCAGTGGCGGCCTGCTTATAAAGGGTGTGGCCATCCTAATGCATGCACCGGCTCCTAATATCCATGCTGGGCACATTTTAATGTGGGATTTTTTTTTAGGCACGTGATTAGAGCCCAAGGCTCTAATTGGCTTAAAAAAAGAATGGGCTCGGGATGCAGTGAGCCCACTCAATTGTGTGACATTAGCAAATAAATAAATATTCACTAATGTCTTCCTGCTTCTCCTCCCAGTCAATCAGGGGAAGTGGGTCCTAAGACCTGATTGACCAGGGAGTCTTAGGACTCCCAGCAAATCGGGTCTCAGGGCCCGCTTCCTGTTATGCCGGGAGGAGAAGTAACAGCCCTGGCTCTTCCCTCCACAAGTTGTGGGCCATGTGCAGCGAGGAGCGTCAGGTGGAGGAGCAGCAACAGCCTCTTCCAGCAGCCCTACCAGGGATCCAGTACCAAAACCACCACCTTATCATCCTCCTAAGGTAAGATCATGGACACCGCCTTTTCACCCGACGGGGGGAGGGGGGTAGTGTGAGTGAGGGGGACAGGTTTGTATGCTCCCCATGACTAAGTTTCCGGGGGCGAAGTTAAACGCATTGGGGAGTGACCTGGTCAGCGTCCAGGCTGAGTTAGCCACTCCATTCACCTCTCTAAAATCTCTTGGATGTGTGGCACCAGGGGACACCACTTTTCCCTCCAAGCCGAAAGAATTTAGCAACTGCCACCACTTTTCACACAAATAGAGCTTTCTTGTGCTGGTATTTTATCACTACTGTTTTTTTTTTGTTCATAGCTGCACTGATGGGCACTGATAGGCTACATTGATGAGCAGCACTGATAGGTGACACTGTTGAAGAGGCACTGATTAGCAGCATTGGTGGGCAATGTTAGGATTGCACTGATAATCAGTGTCTTGATTATCAGTGTAAATGTTCATCGGAACTTTAAATGAGGCATGCGTGGTGGGACCAATCAACTTCACATAAGTCCAAACATAAGTATGTTTATTGAGATCAATGATCAACAAAGCATGGAAAGCAGTTGCATACATATGTGAAAAATAAATTGGTGTATATAGTAAATAGCATATATAACAACATGGCATGATCAAATGACATAGTACATCTTGATCCTCCATATGCCAGGGTGCACCATTACAATGGGAAACAGATAGGGGAGGTAAAACCATCTAAGATCGATCAATGTATGTTGGATGCATCGAGAAAAGCTAGATGCATTTCATGGACTTCTACATATCCCTCAGCTCATATTAACTTCTGCAGCACCAGAAGACAGCAGCTGCAGGGTTAAGAGGGGGGATCAGAGTGCAGAGAGTGTTAACTAAAACCACAGCCACAGCGACATTTTGTACTGATTGTAGGTTCAGTCTATTGGGTTGTTATTTTAATTTTTTTATGTTTTGACTAATGCAGGCTCTAACTACTGTCTACTGCAGGTAAAAGCAATCACTCTTTTTGGCTAGAATTCAACACTGCAGAAAAATCAGCAAAGAAAAGCACTTAGGTCTTCTCAACTCCTTAATCTCTATGCCTTCTCATTTTCTCCACTAACCTAAGGCAGATTTTGAATGGGGCCGACCACATTGGAATGAGATCTGAGATAACATAAAGAGTGAACAGGAAATTTTAGTTTTTTTGGCTCCCTTACACTGCACTATTCTGTACAAGTTACGTGCAAAAAATATGTGTACATCTTGGAAATAGAATATCTGGTATGATGAAAAGGTATAAACTTTATTTTTAAATACCTATCAGTGACGCTCATCAGTGTCCATATCTGGTATGATTAAAAAGGTATGCACTTTCTTTTTAAATATCCATTTCCCCAAATTCTATATCTTAAAACTGCTGACGTTCTATGAATGCAGAATTAACTAAGCTGTCTGTTAATAGTTTCCTTGCAGTAATGCCACGTTACTTAATTCTTGACTCCAATGAAAGATAAATCAAACCAGACATAGACAATCTTTGAACTATTATTTGGTAAGAGTTAATAGGAATACATTAAATCTATACTGTTTCTTTGCAACATCCAGAGGCACTGAAGTGCTTGTTACTTCCATCCTCTTTTTATCCCAAATCGTACATTCAGAAACTAGCAGACACATGTAATATTATATAAAACACAAAATTTTAATTGCAGAAATGCATTTTTGTGATGTTTTTATAGGAACAATTATACCACTTCAAAACCAACACCCGTTTAGTCCATACAAATTTACATTTCAGCTTTGCAACCATTTAGGGGAAAAACTTTGTTGCTACTTTTTTTTACCTGGAAAAAAGGTATTGTATACAGTATAAAACACACCCAATACTTAAATATGTAACAAAAAAAAACAAAAAACAGGCACACACACACACACACACACACACACACACAACAAAGAATACATACCGTATATACTCGAGTATAAAATAGCCCCCTCGGCTTTACTTAAGTCAGTGTACCTAAAGAATTGGGGGCGTCCATTTTCCAAAAGTCGCAGCTTCCTCCTGGTTCCGTTCCGTTCCCTGATAGCCGTTTGACACTGTGTTCTGCTACTGCCTATCACGGAGGTCCTCTCATACTCGGACTTTCCCAGCAGACACTGTTTTCAGGTGTTCCGCCTATCATGGACATCCTCTTGTCCGAGGATGAAAGAAGATCCGTTATTGGCGGAACACTGAACAGTGTCTGCTGGGAAACTAAGTTTGAGGATAAGAGGACCTCCGTCATATGTGGTAGCAGAACACAGTGTCAAACGCCTATCATGGAACAAAACGGGACTAGGAGGAAGCCGTGACTTTTGAAAAATGGATGCCCGCAGCCTGTCAAAAATACAGGTACACTGAGGCTGCAATGGGCACAGTGAGAATGGGCACAGTAAGGCTGCAGGGGGGACAGTAGGGCTGCAATGGGCACAGTGAGAATGGGCACAGTAAGGCTAGAATGGGCACAGTAAGGCTGCAATGGTCACAGTTATAATGGGCACAGTAAGGCTGCAATAGGCACAGTGAGGATGGGCAGTGAGGTTGCAATAGGCACAGTGACGTTGCAAATGGGCACAGTAAGGTTGCAAATGGGCACAGTAAAGCTGCAAATGGGCATTGTTGACCCTCTTTTCCGCTTACAGTAGCTGCTGCATTCTCACCATAGACTTCTAAGAAGTGGACTGCAGAGATTGCTGGACAATTAGCCTGTTCCCTGGGCCTCATTTTACTGAGAAGAGGAAGTTAGAGCAATCCATGCTCTGGAGGCACGGGAGATGCTGCACCTGCCTCTTCTTACCTCTTTGGGGGGGCGGGGTCAGGGGGGCGAGGTCAAGGAAGGAGGCGGCCACGGTGGAACTATTCTCCCGATTACCGGGCTCTCAGGCCTATCTGCCCTCGCCTCAGCCCCTCGCTGATCTCCGCCATGAGAAAGACCCCCTTGCTGCTCGCCCCACACCCCAAGTACGACCGCTGTTGCTGGACAACGTGGACTAGTCATAAGTTTAACAAGGGACTTTTATCCCTGTGCTAGACGGTCCACACTCGTGACGGTGCCCCTCTAAACACCACCTGTGCCTCCTGGTGCCTCTTTGATTGTGGATGACTGACTGATTGGGTGTCCTTGCACAAGGAGGGTCCAGTGATGTTAAGCCATCCTTACTGCTGTGAGCTCCAGAATGCTGATGAGGAGCTTGGCTTTCATTGATGACCATGGACTGTGAGGGACTCGAAAACTCTTACCCATCCTCAAAGACTAGCATCTGTCATTACTTTCTTGTGATAAGGAAGGGAAGACTTTGCTATTGTTAAGGCTAGGCTGGAGATTCACCAAGTTAGAATTTCTCTAGAAGGCTGAAGAGTAGATTTTTGAAAACTGATCACCCAACCAAAAGCCTGCAGCAGTTAATTATGTTGTGGACATTTACAGACAGCTAAAAGAAATCCTTATGGAGAAATTCTTACAGATAACCCATGTCCTGGGTGCCTTAAGTTCTAAAATAAACAAGAAGAGTTGCTAGGAAATTTGTAAATATTCTGGCATGAGAAAAAAGGCACCATGATAAAATGGAAAAAACTGTCCGTTTCTGCGAAGCACAGAAAATGCTGATGAGGTGGATAAATCAGAATATGCAGATAAGCGTGCGAAATTTGAATGTATTTGTTGAGGAATTTTAGGGTCCGAATAGAATGAACACTTTTTGAATGGAACCAGATATTAAAGTTGAAACCCGTATTGAGAGGCTACAGTAGTAGGTGCTCTGCATTTTGGAAATTTTGCATCATGGAAAATGTGTCATTTTTTATGAATTTGTCAAATGTCTCCCCAAAATACGTCTACCTCCAAAGGGCAGATAGAGAAAGAGAATCACCGCTCAAGGATACTGTTGATGAACCTCTTTACCAAATACGAAGCCACGGGTGCTGGCAATGCATAAGATAATGCAAAATGAAGGAGGGATGCCTGGACAGCCACACTCCAAAAATTGTTGCTTTTATTGTAAAAAATAAAATCACAGGATACATGCCACCACAAACAGGGTACAAGCTGAGGTGTTTTACACTAAAACGTAGTGCTTAGCCATAGCTCATGAGCTTTTTTCCCTCGAAATTCCAAAGGAAATTCCAAAGGAAAAAGTCTGATGGGGCATACACATGGAATATCCCATCTGACTTTTTTCCATCGGAGATTCAGACAGTGTGTATGTGGCATTAGAGCTTTGGAGAGATAAGTAAACACTGTAGATATATGTGCTTTGCTCAGATTCCATAACTGAGGTTTACAAACACTTTAATTCCAAACATAAACATGTATTAGGCTTTCTTTTCACCTCATGTTTCAGCCAGTAAGGATGTTGGTTTTCGACAGAACAAGCTGTCCTGCAAATATAGCAATTACACCACACAAACCATTTACCACTGACATGGATGCTTACAATGATCAGCTTTTATTTACTCATGTAAAACCTTTATTTCAAAATAAAATAAACACTGCTGCTGTGTATTTGCTAGAATATCCAACACCCTTGTCCCTGCAGACTGTCAAGTTCTGCTGTCTAAAGGTGCCCTTGTGCTCCTTCATGGGGTATGTGAACTTTTGATCAGGGTCCTTTGGGTAGTTTCTGTGGGCAGTTGATTGATAATAAATAGCTTTGAGCAAACACTAATCATGAGTGAAAGAAAAGTTTTTGTGTTATTATTATTTATATTCTCTGAAAAATGGCAAGGAAATCATAAATTCTGTATAAACTTATGAGAACAACTGTGTATGTATGTATGTATGTATGTATATATATATATATATATATATATATATACACACACACACACCGTATTTATCAGCGTATATCGCGCACTTTTTTGCCCTGAAAATCAGGGCAAAATCGTGGGTGCGCGATAAACGCCGATACCCGATTATATATTCGGCCAGTCACGGCTTCTTCCGCGGTCACGTCCTGGACGTACAGGACGTGAGCGCGACAGTTGCCGAGCCTGCCCGAGTGTACTGCGCTGGCTATATGTTGGCGTAGTATTCAAAACTCGGCGGGAAACGAGCGGGGAGGACGCCGCGAGGACGCCGCACCCGCCGCAGAAGACACCGGACCCGCCGCAGAAGACACCGGACCCGCCGCAGAAGACACCGGACCCGCCGCAGAAGACACTGGACCCACCGCAGAAGGACACCGGACCCGCCGCAGAAGGACACCGGACCCGCCGAGGCTGCCGATGGACGCCGCGCAAGACACCAAAACTGTACAAAAATAACTTTTTTCCACAGGATTGGGGGGCACTTTAGGGGTGCGCGGTATACGCAGAGCGTGTTATACCGCGATAAATACGGTATATATATATATATATATATAGGATATTGGATATTGGCTGAAAGTACACACTCTCAGGTTTAATTTGAGGGAATGTACATCCAATTTGGAGGAAGGGTATAGGTATTACAACTCTTATGCCTTGTACACACGATCGGAAATTCCGATGGAAAATGTCAGACAGAATTTTTTTTCCGTCGCAATTTAAAAAGAGAAATTGTCGGAAATCAGAAATTCCGTCCGTCGGTAGGGAAGAAAAAAAAAACATGCATGCTCAGAATCAAGTCGATGCATGATCGGAAGCATTGAACTTAATTTTTCTCGTCTCGTCGTAGTGTTGTACGTCACCGCATTCTTGACGGTCGGAATTTGGTGCGACAGTGTGTATGCAAGCTTGAACGGAATTCCGTCGGCAAAATCTGTCAGAGTTTATCCCGACAGAAAATCCGATTGTGTGTATTAAATTGTATTGTTTCATTTCAATTTTATCCTGGTGGCATACAGAGCCAAAAAGTATAAGAATTGTGCCTGTGTCCAAATATATATGAACTTAACTGTATTTGTTGCAGGGTTCTCCAATTTCCTTTTACCTTTCTTTCTCACCCCCTCCACCCCTTGGATTTTTTTTCTTCGCTTTTTATGTTTTTCTCTCTTTGCTGTTCCCAGCCTCCTCTTTATTTTCCCTTGAAGGGGAGAGGATATATGGTATATATCTTGAGTCAATGCAAGTTATACTTATGATTGGAACATGTTGAAATTTTAACTACACTGGCTGCAGGGAACAATTTTGCTAGTAATAAGAATATATGATTTAATGACTGATTTGATAGTATTTATGCGATCTGACATATATTACATTCTAATAAAAAAAAACTTGCAACTGTTTTTCTACTTAACCACTTGCCTACTGTGCACCTACACCCCCTTCCTGCCCAGACAAAATTTTAGCTTCCGGCACTGCGTCGCTTTAACTGACAATTGCGCGGTCGTGTGACGTGGCTCCCAAACAAAATTGACGTCCTTTTTTTCCCCACAAATAGAGCTTTCTTTTGGTGGTATTTAATCGCCTATGCGTTTTTATTTTTTTGCGCTATAAACAAAAAAAAACGTCAATTTTAAAAAAAGACACAATATTTTTTGCTTTTTACTATAATAAATATCCCATTTAAAAAAAAAAAAAAAAACATTTTTTATCTCAGTTTAGGCCGATATGTATTCTTCTACATATTTTTGGTAAAAAAATGTAAACAATAAACTCACAATAACCGTAAAGTGACTGGTTTGTGCAAAAGTTATATTGCCTACAAAATACGGGACATAATTATGATTTCTTTTTATTTATTTTTTTACTAGGAATAGCGGCGATCTGCGATTTTTTTTTCGGGACTGGGACATTATAGCGGACACATCGGACACTTTTGACACATTTTTGGGACCATTTACATTTATACAGTGAACAATGCTATAAATATGCATTGATAACTGTATAAATGTAACTGGCAGGGAAGGGGTTAACCACTAGGGGGCGGGGAAGGGGTTAAATGTGTATCCTAGGTGTGTTCTAACTGTGGGGGAGAGGGGGTGACTGGGGGAGGGGACCGATTGTGTCCCTATGTACAAGGGACACAATCGGTCTCCTCTCTCCCCGACAGGGACGTGGAGCTCTGTGTTTACACACAGAGCTGCAGGTCCCAGCTCAGTTACTCGGCAATCGCGTGTGCCCAGCAGCCATCGCGGCTGCCGGGCACACGCACGGGGTTCAGTGATGCGACGGGTGCGCGCACGCCCCTAGCAGCTTTCTATGACTGCACGTCATATGACGTGCAGTCAGGACAATGGAGTTACCCGCCCGCCATCATATGACGGTGGGCGGGTAACAAGTGGTTAAACAAGCAAAAAAAAAAAAAACGTATGTAAATGTTCTGTAAGATTAAAGGTCTCCAGGACATTTATATATTGTAGGTGGTCAGTGGGAGTTGTACATGATTTTGCCTTCAAGTAAGAGATAAATGATATAAAAACAAGCATAAATTAGGTACCACATCTACAGCCTTCACACAATTATCATCATCTCTTAATTTGCCAGAAGTGATTTTCAAAATAATATATGATTTTCATCGTTACTCTATTATCTTCTATTTTTAAGCTGTTGGTATACTTCTCAGTATTATTCAATTATGTTAAATGCGCTTTCCAGTCAAAGTTGAAAATGTATCTAAGAAAGCAGGTCAAAACTTAATGCCTCATACACACGGCCACACTTTCCGAGAAAAAAATGTCAGACAGGCTTTTTTTTCTCGGAAAGTCCGGCCGTGTGTAGCCTCCATCTAACTTTTTGTTGGAAGTCAGACGAACCTTAGATAGAGAACCTGTTCTGTTTTTTTCTGTCTGACTTTTGCACGGCCAAAATTCCGACCGTGTGTACAAGTCATAAAAAGGTAAAACTTTTTTTTTTATTATTAGTTTTGGATAGAATGGAAAGGAATTAGAACCTCTGTCAGTTTTTTATTGCTGTCTGTGCCTTCATTAAGGAGATTTACCCTCTCTATGTGTCCAACTCAACTTTATCTTTGAAAGTAAAAAAGAAAATCCCAAATTTTGTGTTGTCCCCAGAAAAGTAATAGAGAGGAAATCTTCCAATGAGGACACGAGTTTTGGTGACCTGGGGTCCCTAAAACGTATCCTTAATAAAAAGATTTCCTCTTACTTTGTTTGGCTGTGGGACAGGAAGTAAAGGTATATCTCCACTATGGAACCCAGATGCCGAAAAAAAAGGAGGTTTTGCCTATAGTTCTACTTATTTCCTATACTTCAATAATCTTGCCACATCTTTTTTTTTTTTGCAATCTGGGAATTCACTGTAGACTTCTTGTTGCATCATCCACATAAGACAGGCTGATGCACCACATGGTCAATACTGAGAAGTTTATCACAACCACCAGCTAGAAATTTTAAAACAGATTAGTGATACTCAAAGAAGTGAGTTTGTGAAAGGACCAAAACCCTAAATCATGTAAACATCTGTATGTTATTATGCTGCAGAGCACTACAGATAACCCAAAAAAAGGAAAAAGCACAGCATCAGAATGTGTTAGGTAGTATCAGTAGTTCTCGGCTTTCTCTTAAAGCTCTTTCACATTAAGGCAGTTTTCAGGCATTTTAGCGCTAGAAATCGCGCCTATAAAGAGCTTGAAAACTGCATCCCGAGTTGAGCTTTCACACTGGGGAAGTGCGCAAGCCCAAGTGCTTTCACACTGGGGAAGTGCGCAAGCCCAGGTGCTTTTTACACTGGGGAAGTGCGCTTGAGGGATGTTAAAAATGTCTAGAATTGCTCTTTCAGATTTAAAGTTGCGCATACAGTGCATCATGTCAGCGTGCATGGAACTGCGCAGGGAGACCAACATGTCCTTCGGAGTGGTGTCCGAGACTGCCTTACCTGATGTTGGGAATGCAGTGAACGGATCCACCAGCTCCCTTGTGTCTTCCATGGACTCCTGCCCAGCGCTCCCTTTCCTGGTGCCTTCCTCCAAGCGTGGTCTGGACTTCGCCGGGCTTCTGGAGAGAGGGGTGGATGCCGCTGGAGAGTGTCGTGGCGGGTCTGTTTGGGCTCCCTGGCTGGAAGCTCCGGATCCCGAGCCGCATGAGGAGGAGGGGGAGACTGTCCCCGCTCCGGCGCCATCTTGGCCTAGGTCGCGATCCTTCGCCGGGTAAAACTCCTCTAACTTCCTCGGCGCCGTTGTTTCTTTTCGCTTGCGGGTCATGCCGCGGGTGTCCAGGGACCAGTATGCGGCGTTGTGGGTGGTTCACGGGCGGTGATCGTGCCTCTAATGTCGGCGGTTCCCTTGACTGGAGCGGAGCTGTGGATTCACACGTCCATGCAGCTTGCGCGGTAGCCACGCCCCCCCCTAGAATTGCTCTTTACAAGCAACAAAATAGGCACACAATACTGAAGAAGCTATGGATGTTTGGCAGTCTGTTATTTGTTAAAACAGCTGTAAAAATGGATACAGTTTTTGCACCCTCTTTTTAGTCTGTTGGAAGTGTGGTACCTATATATTTCTTAATCAGTATTTCAAGGGAGTTCATTATAAATGACCATGTCAGAGCTTCCACCATGATACATTATTGTATGTACAAACACTTGCTCATCTCTCTATGTTTCTTACTTCGATCTTCTGAGCTTAGTCAATTAAATCTTTCGACTACCTTGCTTAAATGTCAAGGAAGTGTAATATAAAAGGCAGACATGATTTGAGGCAAAATATTTTGCACCTACATGAGTGAGTCATGTTGGAAAATCTGCCATCTTTGATGTAGGATATTCCACTTCACACCAAGAACTGACAATGTTGTTAAACATTAAAATCATAACTCATTCTTCAAAACCCTATCATTACTAATAAAAAAAACTGACAACGATGTCAAACATTGGAAAGCATAATTCATTCTTCAAAATCAAATCACTACTAATAAAAAAAAAACACAATTTAGTTTAAAAAAAATTATTTTAAAATGGTGATTAAGATGCTCTATTTAGATTTAAAAAGATTATCACTTCGATCACATGTATTTTGGCCCATCTTCCTAGGTGTTCCAGGAACCAAATACAGGTGCTTGATATGATAGCAGCCATCGTCTTGCTACACTATTTAAGTGTAAACCAATAAATCTAATCATTTGCTCTGGCAATCCTTCCACAGGTGCATGTTTTTATCTCTTTGCTATCTGTGGTATTGGAAATCAAGGGGGGCACACCAAATCTGACATTGCGGCTGGTTTTACAGGGCATCTAGGAAGATAGTGCAAAATACTACTTAAGCCTAGTGCACAGGGGTCAAATGTAGGGTGGCATAGAACACATAGCCAAAGTGCATCTTTCATAAAATAGAATGTCCGATAGGGAATTCCATACTAAATATACTAATAAATAAAAGTGCTTATTCTTTTAAAAAAAAAAGTCTAGTACACACCACTAGTTTATTTATTTTTAATTTAACACAGTGGGTTGAATGAAAAAACCTGACAGCTCAGATCAGAACCACTATACTAACAATCGAATGTTAGTACAGCGATCTCCCCTGCTGTGCTATTGTGTTCTGACAGGGGGACAGCTTCCCTGCCAGAACACTCCGGTCAGTGCTTTCAGTCATTGGTTGAGAGCACTGATTGGGAGCCAGTCAGCAGACCTTTTTCGGTCATGAGCCTTCGACAGAAGTCGGCCAAGCGGCAGACTTCTGTTGGACCCGCTTCCATACACACGGGCTGAATGTCGAATGTGTATTGAAATGGCCGATGGCCGATGTCGGCGACATTTGGTTCATGTGTACTAGGCTTAACTGTCAAAGGTCTCTCTTCTTCATCGTCACAAAACAAAGGGCATTCTTTTTATGAAAGATGCCCTTTGGCTATGTGTTCTATAAGTCTGATTCTGAAAGATCTCAAGAAGTGCCTACTGTATCTGGCATATTTCTTGTCAATATTCAAAGCAAAAAAGTGTGCTGAATGTTAAGTAGATGCATCTGATTAAAATGTCAACTCTGTGTGACATTATATATTGAATTAATAAATGTGTACTGTATGTCTTGCAATTCATCTTTTTCTTTCTTTTATCCCTGACCTTTTGATGATCAAGTTTCATGTGAAAACATGAATACAAGAAGTTCTTTGTACAGAACGCAGTGATGAATGTGATACATAGAACATCTGAACATTTCACATTAGAGTGTACAGTCGATTTAATAATTAATGCTGCACAGAGTTCATTTTACTGCACCACCACACACTATCAAAAATATCAGAAAGATGGAACTGGGCTTTACCAAAATGCTGAGTGTTCTCTTATTTTAAATATACGATGGAGAGAATTTGAAGTACATTAAATCTAACTCCATTTACATTATGATTTACAGTATCCTGAAATATGCTTTCGGTGTCTGAATATTCAAGTGCCATATGAATAATCAGAAAATATGCATTTTTCTGGAACAGCATAAACTGGTAGTTTTAGAGATTCGCAGAACTATCCTTTTACGATGACAGAGCAAATCCAATGAACTGCCTGTTGATTTATTCCTGTATATTGTCAATGGGCCACACACACACATCCCTACCTAAGACCAGACAGCGTGACACTGAAGTGTGATTATGAATGGCCTTAATTCACCTGAGAAAGAGTCAGATTAGAAATGGAAACATTTTTGAGCTGGAAGTTAAATTGTGAGCACTGATATTTTTCCACTTCCTTCAGACATAAAAACGCGAACTGCAAAATGTCAAACTATGTTACGAAAATATAACTGTGCCCAGTTCCTTTCCTTAGAGACACTTACACATTTATGGAAATAAGTAATAACTCAAAAAATAGGATGGGGTCACTGGAAACAGAGTTATTCCAGTTACTCTAACTCCAGTTTTCCCTTAAGAGGATGACCAATTACTCACCAGACTAGAAGATTTGGAAAGTGTTATGCCACCTCCCCACCAATTCCCAAAGTCCTAAACAAGTTCATGCAGGTTGGACTTCTGGTGCCCCCTTCCTTGTTCACATATGCCACTGTAGTAGAATTGGCTGATAGGATTAGAAAATAGTGACCCCTCAACTGCTCTTGAAAAGTAAAGATTGCTATGGCCACTGCCTCAAACTCCCTCCAATTTGACAACAACTGGGCCTTGGAAGGAAACACAATAACTGGCAAGGACCTAAGGGACCACCTTATAAAAGAAAATGGCAATGTGTTTTCTGTGTAGAGAGAGAAGCTCCATCTCTCAAGAGCTGGCCTGGAATACGACTGGGGGGTAACACATTTTATCTGGACATTTTTTTTTGTCAAATTAAGGAAATCATTAACCACTTGCCACTAAAACATGTACCTGTACGTCATTGGCTTTAAGTGGTTGTTCCGCAGCTGCAGGCATTACTTTGGTACAGATTTTTAGATGGTTGGCTCTAGTAATAACAACTGATGTGGCCAAGCAGCTGCTCGGCTGTTATTACAAGCACCGAGAGGGGTCGTTCCCCCCTCCCCTCTACCAGGCTCTCCCTTCCCTTTAGAAGAGCCGAGCAACCAGCCAGCTGGCCGGCCGGATACCCGAACATAACTAGTCTCAGATGTAGTAACCCAGAAGCAGCGTCACTTCCAGGTTTACTCGGGAGCCAACGGCATCAGTTTTCAAAAATCGAAAGATTACAAAAACGCCCATCTTGCCGTTTTGAATACTTTCAAGACCCCAGATCCCTCCATAAAGAGTACCTGTCACTGACCTATTACTGTCACAAGGGATGTTTACATTCCTTGTGACAGCAATAAAAGAAAGGAACAGTGTTCAAAATGTTTTTATTTTCTTAAAGTGACCAATCCCTTGTTTGGTGGCAAAATTGAATGCAGTTGTAAGTCGCGCCCGCAAACGTAAACCGTGTTCAAACCACACGTGAGGTATTGCCGCTATCGTTTGAGCAAGGGCAAAAATTGTATTGCAAGACCTTTCCGGTAACTCTGAACAGGCAACCTTTAAAAAAAATTAAACCCTCACCTATAGCGATTTTTAAGTACCATCATTTGTCGCCATTTTAACAAGTGTGCGCAATTTTAAAGAATGACATATTAGATATATTTTTACTCGGAATAACATTATCTTTTACATTAGACAAAAAAATTGGGCTAATTTTATTTTTTTATTTTTATTCATCAAAGTGTATTTATTCCAATATAAATATAATTGTATTGCTTTGAATAACCGCTGCACAAATACAGTGTGCACATAAAATATTGCAACGACCGCCATTATATTCTCTAGGGTCTCTGCTAAAAAGTATATGTAGTGTTTGGGGTTTCTAAGCAATTTTCGAGCAAAGAAATACTGATTTTAATTTGTAAACAACAAATGTCAGAAAAAGGCCCGCTCTTCAAGTGGTTAGAACACATTAGGCCCCTGAGAATCCGTACATGTGTATCCGCTTGCTCAGCGGGGATCGCTCCGTTGATCCCCGCTGAGGAGGCAGATGACAGGGCGTTCCCCACACACTGTGCAGGTACCGCTCTGTCAAATCTCCGCTCTCCTCTATGGGGGACTGGATGAACACAGACCGTCTGTGTTTATCTGATCCGCTCGGCAGACAGATGAAAAAATAGGATTTTCCTTTGTTTGCAGAATCGGAGCATTGCAGACACTGATGAGATCGGGTATCAGTGGATGTTCATCCGCTGACACCCGCTAACTCATAGGGATTATTGTAAGTCCCTGTATGCCCCTTTTTCATCTGTAAACGGATGGATGAAAAAGTGGACATATGGTCCGCATGTGTGAAAGGACCCTTAAATTCCCTTTTTTCCCCCCACGACTGTCGGCTCCATCTAGTGGCCAAAAGGCAGTATTTGAATTATTCAATCTATTTTGTAGAGTTGCATCAATACCAATACCGGTAACAGTATCTGAGCACTTGTACAAATTCTCCGATAGTAAAACCAAATAATGCTTCAAAATCGCACTGCAGCTGGCAAAAATAATATGTGAACAGGCTGTACAACTCACTGAAACCCACATGAAAACTAATGTGAAACTGATGTCCCTGCAAGTGAAATCTGTGTGGTGTCCCCATGAAATTTCATGCATGTATGGTGTGAACGACCCCTAAAAAAGCAGTAAAAATAATTATCAGTAGCAATTAATACTTGAGAAAGGGTATCATTAATCGGTCTTAAAAAATGGTTTCTAGTAACACGGAGACAATGTTTGTTGTAAATGTGAATCACTATAGGATATACTCTGTTACACCTTGAATAACCACAACATAAATTCAAACAAATAAAGAGATTACATGTTATTTATTCACCACCAGACAATTTAAAAAAACAATAATAAAAACATCCTTCTATTTCACATAATAAAACATATTTACTGTATTTGCTGGCATATAAGACTACCTTTTACACTTAAAAAAACTGGCCAAAAAGCAGGGGTCGTCTTATATGCCGGGTCAGCTGCTCGGATGCCTGGTGGATGTGCAGCAATACTGTATGTAGCTTTGGCTACATACAGTATATACCGCTTAGCCAATCCCAGTGGGCGATGTGTTCAAATGAATACAGAGCCTGCTCAGATTGGAGTAACAACCTCTGCCAATCCGAGTAGGCTACACATAGTCTTGGCTTTGAGAGTCACAGAGGCGTGGGCTGATGATGTTACAGACTCTGCCAATCCAAGCAGGCTTTGTATTCATTAATCAAATACATTGCTCGTCGTAATTGGCTCCAGCAAGAAGGAAGAATATGGCTCCAGAAGGAAGAATTATTAAGCGTCGGAAGCCTCAGAAGGGGCGTCATCTTATACGGTGAGTACAGGCAAAAAAATCTTTAAAAAAATGTAAAATTAGGGGGGTCGTCTTATACACCCGCTCGCCTTATACACCGGCAAATACGGTACATGTTCTCTTTCTTTTATAAATGCAATATTCAGTTATATTGGACTGGTCAAATAGTAGCAATACTACTTACAAGTCTAGAACTGTAAATTATTTCAGTGTATAGTCTACAGTAAATAGCGTATAGCAGGCTTTATCCCACAGCACCTATTGGGCTTCTCCCTGCAGTCCCTTCAGCATTTGGTGGGACCCAATCCTAGGTCTCGTCAAGTCCACCTCGAATCCCTCCTCCAAATCTTCCTTCCATTGATGATAGGAATGCTGTATTCCATATTTCTAGTCACGCCCCAATAGCTGTATAGTGAATGCTGGATCAAGCTGTAGAAGCTATGCAGTAAACCCTGGGCTAATGGCCCATACACACGATTTAGAAAACTGTATGAAAAATAACGCTTTCAAATCATTCGTATGAAAAGTACAGCTTTCGAGAGCCGATAACAACAGTTTGTCTGATATTATCCGATTGGACAACCACAAAAAAATTTCTTGTATGAAACTAGATCGTACAATTTTTTTTTAACCAGTAAATTTGTTGTTCAGAAATACAATACCAATTCGCTGCAACACTTCTGATTTTTTATTCATACGTAGGAGATATTCTGTCTCATTTTTTTCGATATGAGACTAGTATGCAAAAAAATAAAAAAAATGGACCATCACTCGTCTGAAAATCTCATTGTGTGTACCAGATATTAGATTCCAAGACACAAAAGGCAAAGAGCACTGGACAAAGCAAACAAACCGCTGCCATTCTGCTGCAAACATATATATGTATGAAATAGTCATATAAAAGTGCTATTCGGGAGTACATGCTAATGGCTAAGACACAATCAAAATGTTTCGCTAGCATAACCAGCTTTTTCAAATGGTCCCCTTGAAAAACACTCACCAAAAATGCTGAGTGTTCTCTCTCAGCTTTTAAACTTTTAGATACAAGATGAAGGAGAATTTGAAGTCAAGCTTTGAAGAACATTAAATGTAACTCCATTTATATTATGATTTGGCATATCCTGGCTTGTAGTTTCAGTGGCTGAATGTCAAGTGCCATATGAATTTTCTGAAAACATGCATTTTCCTGGAACAGCATAAGCAGGTCATTTTAGAGATTCATAACACTATCCTTTTACCATGACAGAGCAAATCCAATGAACTGCTTGCTGATTTATTCCTGTATATTATCAATGGGCCACACACACACACCTACCAAAGACCAGACAGCCTAAGCGAGACACTTAGGTGTGACTGTGAATGGCCTTAATTCACCTGAGACAGATTCAGATCAGAAATGAAAACTGTATGTTAAATTGTGAGCACTGATATTTTTCCATTTCCTTCAGACATAAAAACGCAAACTGCCAAATGTCAAGCTATGTTAAGCATATATAACTGTAGCTAGTTCATTTCTTGAGACACTAAAATAAATTATACAAATAGGTAATAACATAAACAGGAAAAATAACACATAAGATGATGTTTGTAAAACCATAATGCACTAAAAAGGAATCATAAATATTTTCCGCATTTTATCTCACAATTTTCTCCTAAAAAGTGTAGTTCACAAAATGAAAATCTCTTATGTATCAAGTCATTATTTTACATACAATGGGCATTTCATGACTAAAAGTTATATTTTCTTATAAATTGTTACATTCTCTCCTGAAGAATGATTTTATTATCACTTCAGCTTGCTCTTTTTCCCACCCTACTCAAATTTCTCACTGAACCTGTTATCACAATTCTGAAGCCAGTAGTATTTTAATATCTTAGCTACATTTTACAGCAAAAAGAAGATGAAATAAATACGTGGGTGAAGTAAATTTATTTGATTTGTGTGTTAATGCCTTTGGGGATTTTTTTTTTAGGAATCCAACTGTTGAGGTGCTAATTTGGTGGGGGTTTTTTTCAATTTGCGTGACCACTATTTCTTTAGCTTTATAGGGAGCTGCCAAATCCAATCCATTGAGCTCATTTAAAGATGCAGTGTGATGGTTTAATTATCTAAATCTAGCACCTATGGTTGGTAAACTTTTAACTGCAAAAAATAAATAAAAAATATGCATTATTTGCATGTTTTAACTACTCATATAACCCAGTCAGACCTCTCTCAAATAAATGTACCCACCTTATGGCCCTCTTCACAAGGAATGTCCGACCAGGTATGCCTCAGTTTTTAAAGGCAGACCTAATTGGACCATCTAGTATCTATGGAGTGGCGGATGTCAGCAACACCTGCCGCCATCCGATCCTGTCCACAAAAAAACAGATGGGTGGTGGTCCTGTTCCCCATTTGTTTATCTGATCATATGGAAATAGACAGGCAGACATATACCAATAAGAGGGGCGGGACCTCTTTGTCCCGTAATGTACTCCAAGAAAAGGATTTTACAGGTAAGCTATTACAAAATCCTATTTTCTTTATCGTCCAAACGAGACACAGAGCACCATAGTCATAACTATGTGGGATGTCCCAAAGCAATGCCTTCTGAGGGGAGGGAGACACAAAGCAAAATGGCCACCGCCGGGCGTGAGGACCTATACTGCTGCCTACAGCACACTACGCCCAAAGGCAGCATCCTCCTGCCAACTTACATCCAACTGATAGCATTTTGTGAATGTATGTACTGACGACCAAGTAGCGGCCTTGCAAATCTGAGCCACAGAGGCTTGGTGATGCACTGCCAATGAAGCACTGACCTCCCTGGTAGAGTGTGCTTTAACCTGAAAAGGTGGAACCCTTTCCTTCAGACTATAAGCCTGAATGATCACCTGACGAATCCACTTAAAGTTGATTTCGAAGCTGCCTGGCTCTTTCTGGGGCCTTCTGGCAGTACAAACAAAACGTCAGTTTTTCGTATCTGAGCTGTTGCCTTCAGATAGGCCTTGACTACTCTCACTACATTGAGAGAATGCAACAATCTTTCTTCTGCAGAACGAGGTTCTGAAAAAAAGGAAGGTAGGGGAACATCCTGGTTCAGATGAAAACCTGACACTACCTTAGGCAAAAAGTTTGGGTGAGGACGCAACACCACATTGTCTTTATGAATAATTAAGTATGGCTCAGGAAAAAGCAGCCAATTCTGGCACTCTTCTTGCGGAGGTTACCGCAATTATGAACACCAATGTCCTTGTCAAAAGAAGCAAAAGGAATATTGTATTGAGTATCGGCTCAAAGGGCTGTCCTCCTAAAACCGACAGAACTAGATTCAGATCCATGGGCACAAGGGTGACTTGACTGGCGGATTTATCTGAGTTACTCCTTGAATAAAAAGGCCCAGACCAAAGAATACGAAGCAAGCGGCCTTTGCAAAAATACTGCTAAGGCCGAAATCTGACCCTTAATCGTACTCAAGGCCAGCTTAAAGGGGTGTTCCAGCCAAAATTGTGTTTATTAAAAGTCAGCAGCTACAAAAAGTGTAGTAAATTTAAAAGTGCTGGTTTTAATAAACACACACTCACCTGCTCCACGATCCAGCGCGACGCGCCGGCCGGGGGGTCCGCTCCTCTCCCCCCCTCCCCAGCCGGCGTCTCCATCTCGACTGTGGGCATCCAGCCGTGACAGCCTTCGCTTCACGGCCGGGCACCCACTGCGCATGCGCGAGCCGCACTGCGCATGCGAGCGCGGCGCGGCTCGCCGCTGATTGGAGAGGCGATCGCATGGGACCTGACAGTGTCCCATGTGATCGCCTACAGGGAGGGGCTGGTGTAGGCGATTAAGGCTTAATCGCCTAACCAGCCCCTCGGCGGAAGCAGGAAGTGGGACAGGAAGTCCCACTCCTACTAAAGCCCCCACCCCCCCCCCAAAAAAATTACATGCCAAATGTGGCATGTAAGGGGGAGGGGAGTGGATTAAAAAAAAGTCATTTTTTAGGGTGGAACTCCTCTTTAATTTCTACCCCCAACTGTAGAAAGGCAAAAATTCTAACTATGACATACTATCAAGGGCGCCAACCCTTGGTTTCACACCCAGAGACAAAGGCCCTCTAGACCCTATAATAAAAGGTCCTAGAAACCGGTTTTCTAGCATTAATCACTGAACCTATAAGCCGTTTACTCTTTATGATGTGGGCTCGGATAAGCAGAAAATATGCAGCATGTAATCATGACTAGTCTGCATCCAGTTCCCAAGCAAGTACTCACAAAGAGCCGCCACTCTGTCTCCAAGGCCTATCTGACCTATAACCACCACATGGCATTAGCCGCCCTTCCTCTTCCTGCCTAAATAATCTATTAAGTGATTGGGGAGAAACAGCAGCCTGCATGACAAAGAGCATATAGCATGAACAGCACGCTGCTCCTAGTGGCTACCAGGAAAAACAGATAGTCAGATCTCTCTCTTTAAAAGAGAAACTGTAAACATATGCCGACTCACCATTCCTCGCTGCAGGACTCTATAGAAAACAGGAGTCCAATCTTCACGGCAAGCTTTGTCAAGACAGACCTTCGAGGACCGGGTCCCCCTTTGTAAATAGGATCAACTCCCTTGAACCTGTATCGCACCCTGCCAGAGCAACTCTTTGGTATAATTTTCACGTGACCAAGGTGTCAACTCAGGGTCTAGCTCTTAAAGGAGAAGCATTACAGGCAGAAACCTCGCTCTTCTTCCTCAAAGCTTGGGTACCATCTATTTTGGATTCCCTTTCAGGCACTTTAGATGGATCTGATTGCATTGCTCCTTGATCCCATCAGGGATTTCTTAGCTCTTCATTAACGTGACCAACACCTTAGACAACGGCGAAAAACTGAGGAACTCCCTGGATGGGAGGGGTTTTATAGGAAGAGGGACTTCCTGTATTTGAGTGTGCCAGCTTCCATTCACAACAGGTGGCGTATAACCCACATAGTTATGACTATGGTGCTCTGTGTCCGTGATGTACGATAAAGAAATTGTATGTTGTATGCAATGTAAGCTTGAAATACTTGGCCGAGAATTACCCACTTGCCACCTGTCCACAGTAGTGTTACTGCAAACAGGCAGCAGCTACAGACGAGGCAACATGCCTGGTACATGCGCACTGGAGTGTCCCCTTGGGCATGCAAAATTGCAGCTTCTGGTACCCAGCCACTCAAAGCTATGCGATCACATGATCACAATGAAAATACAACTGCTTTTCCAAAAATTGTAGCCAGAAGATGCTTTAAAAAAAATTGCCATGCCTCTTGCTAAATACCTCAGACTGTCTAGTTTCCAAAAAATGGTAATTTAAGGGGGTATTTGTACTGTCCTTGCATTTTAGGACCTCAAGAAGTTAGATAGGCCTTCCGTACATTAGAACTGATCAATTTATAAAATATATATATATATATATATATATATATATATATATATATATATATATATATATATATATACCACAGTGTGTAGATGCTTTAACTTTTATACAAACCAATTAATATACACTAACTGGGATTTTTTTCTTTACCATAGACATGTAGCAGAATAGTTTGGCCTTAATTTATAAAGAAATTTTATTTCATTAAATACATTTTAAAACAAAGTAGAAAATATTGTTTGTTTGTCAAAATTTTCTGTATTTTTTTGATTATATAGTAAAACAAATTAAAAACTCAGTGGCGATCCATCTAATGCCACCAAAAGAAAGCTCTATTTGTGTGAAAAGCATTATAATAATTTCATTTTTGTACAAGTGGTTAAACTGCACCTGTTTACCAACTGTGGACATTCGATTTCTTTACGTTTTCTTCAATCAATCACAGCAAAGACTTTAACCATGTTGGCAGAATGCCACGGGTGCGCAAAACGACGTACTTGTACGTCACTCCGTCATTGGCGGCTGGCAAGTGCATGTTCGACACAGGAACGTGGCCGCGTGTCCCACGGACTTGATGTCCGCCAGTGGCCCACAATCATGGCCCGGAGAGGCAGAACGGGGAGATGCCAACAAGGCATTTTCCTCTTCTGCCTAGAAACATGACAGGGATCTACTGCTCCCAGTGATCGGGAGTTGTGATCTCTCATGTTCTAGTGAGCCCATCCCCCCTACAGTTAGAACACAGTGAGGGAACACGCTTAACCCTTTGATCTCCACCTAGTGTTTAACCCCTTCCCTGCCAGTGATATTTACACAGTAATCAGTGCATTTGTATAGCACTGATCACTGTATAAGTGTTAATGGTCCCAAAATAGTGTCAGAAGAGTCTGATCTGTCCGCCGCAATGTTGCAGTCACAATAAAAATCGCAGATCGCCACCATTACTAAAAAATTATAAAACTGCCATAAATATATCCCTTATTTGTAGGCGTGATAACTTTCACGCAAACCAATTAATATATGCTTATTGCGATTTTTTACCAAAAATTTGAAGAATACAGATTGCCTTAAACCGAGGAAGAAATTTGTTTTTTATATATTTTTGGGGGATGTTTATTATAGCAAAATGTAAAGTTTTATTTTGTTTATAACATAAAAAATAAAAACTGCAGAGGTAATCAAATACCACCAAAAGAAGGCTCTATTTGTGTGAAAAAAAGGATGTCAATTTTGTTTGGGAACAATGTCGCACGACTGCGCAATTGTCAGTTAAAGCGAAAAAGGGCTTGTCAGGAAGGGGGTAAATCTGTTTGGGGCTGAAGTGGTTAAAGTTGAATAGGAGTCAGTTTTTAAAAGCTTAGGAATACCTGCTATTGTTTATATTAGAATATAAAACAACAAAAAACCGCGCTAGGAAAAACCCCCTCCCCCCATAAAAGACTACAGGCTGCAGCAAGCGTGTGATAAACAAGAAACAATGGGCTTTTTATATCCCATTGTTTATATTAGAAGGCTAACATGCTGTCAAGTTTCTGAATTCATTAGGGAGGCTCAGATTACCTGCATTTCTGGACTATAACTTTTCAAGCATTGGAAAGCAAGAAGCCCAGAAGAGCTTAAATTTCTCTAGTCAGAGCTAGTGGCTCGACCAAACCCACAAGGCATGTATGGAATCAAAGGATGCAACAAAAAATGCGACAAAGTCCATGAAATAATCCTGTATTTTATGGCATAGTCAAAAAACGTGAATGTAATCTGCCTGGTCAAATGGACATCTCCATGGAGTACAGTTCCCTTGAATAAGGATGTCAGCATTTTATATGTCTAAAGTAAGAGTTGGATATCCAGTTTGCAGAGCTGTGAAAAAATATAGAAAAAGAAGCTGTCTTTATTTTGATGAGACAAATTTTTACTAAAAATTAAGAGTGTTACATTTCTTCGTGCACCCAGCCTAACCTGCATGTGTACCAGTAATGATTAGAGATTCAGGGCTATATAGTCAGTATCTATTTTTGTGAATTAGACCGCAAATACTTAAAGGATGAAACACATCAAAAGGCACAAATTGAGACCTAGTCCAATTAACTTCTTAAGACCGGACCATTATGCAGGTAAAAGGACCTGGCCCCTTTTTGTGATTCGGCACTGCGTCGCTTTAACTGACAATTGCGCGGTCGTGCGACGAGGCTCCCTAACAAAAGTGGCGTCCTTTTTTTCCCCACAAATAGTACTAATACTCAGCTAGTAGTTCCTGATCTCTAATGAAATAAAAACTTACACTTAATGTAAAATTATAAAAAATAAAAAAACCACACACACACACACACACACATATACAGTAGATGGAATTTGCAAAAAGAAGTCCTGTGAAAGAATTCAAGCTGTAAAAGCTTTGACCTCAAAAAAAAAAAAAAAAAAAAACTAACCCATTATCTTTGTAACAGGTTCAAAAGAAAAAGCATATTCCACCCTTTTATAAGCATGCTTGGCCTACTTTATCCTTTAATGAAAGAGTTGACTGATGCAAACCCTGTTCAGTAATTCTTAAAAAAACAAAACAAAAAAAAACTAGAGGTAGTAATCAGCAAAAAATTTAAATCTTTGTATGGTCTCCAAGTGATACAGCTGCAGCTAATTCAACACTGCTGAAAAAATATATCCAAGGCTAGATTTGCTTTAACTTATATAGATACTTGATGACAACAAAAAACGAAGTACCTGAAATAAAATAAATATAAAATCTGCAGTCCCTGATTGAGCGACTCATCAATTTTAAACGTTGACTAGTAACAATATACAAAAGCGATCGTGAAACCCAAAGAATATGGTTCAGATAAATCAAGACAGTGCCATTCGATGATCATTATTCATAACACAACTCACATATGTTGTGTGAAAATAGGCTGAACTGTAATGAGTTTAGCAGTACAGTTATAATGTAATCAATAAAACAAATGTGACAAAACCCCATCATTAAAATTGACTTAGCAATATCATCTGTGCGAAGGAAGTCAATTTCTTGATCAGAGCAAAATAAAACCTAGCAATGAATTAGATTTTAATTGACTCTAAGGAGACACTAGTCAGATTTCGATAATAAATGATATGGAGAAAGGTTGTCTAATGACTGAACTTCTGTGAAGAGAAACATTTTGTAGGCTTTCACACAAGGCTCATTTAAAGGATAATATACTGATCTTTTACAACAGATGTCTCTAAATGGCACAGTAAAAAAGACTGTATCATTAAGATGCCATCTGCATGCAAGCATATATGCACGGTGTATAAAAGCAGCTCGTCATTGTCTCACCCATGGATCCATCTACCCAATACTTTATCATGGCGGTAATGAAGGAAAGGCATTTCTATGTCTCCCCATCCAATTAAAGGCACGGTTAGTTTAAGCTAAAAAGGATTATCTAAAATCATCAGAAATGAAATGCCACAATGAAAAGATTACAAAAAGCTTTCAGCTTATCTAACACATAAGCATAATAAGTGTTCATAAAGCTGAATGCTTTACTTTCTAATATCATTTAAAAATCTCTGATCGCTGCCATTACTAGTAAAAAATAAAAAGTCTCTAAATCTATCTCATAGTTTTTAGATGCAATAACTTTTGTGCAAACCAATCACTATACGCTGGAAAGTGGGAAAAACAACTGCGCTAATTATCAAAGAAAAAAAGGGATTTTTAAATACAGCTTACCTGTAAAATCCTTTTCTTGGAGTACATCACGGGACACAGAGCGGCATATTCATTACTATGTGGGTTATATGGAGTACCTTCAGGTGTGGACACTGGCAATCTCAAACAGGAAGTCCCCTCCCTATATAACCCCCTCCCCTAGAGGGAGTCCCTCAGTTTTGTAGCAAGCAGTATGCCTCCCAAAATGGTCACCCAAAAGAGGGGTGGGAGCTCTGTGTCCCGTGATGTACTCCAAGAAAAGGATTTTACAGGTAAGCTGTATTTAAAAATCCCTTTTTCTTTCTCGTACATCACGGGACACAGAGCGGCATATTCATTACTATGTGGGATGTCCGAAAGCAATGCTTTAATGAGGGGAGGGAGACATCTTCCAAAGAAGGATTCAATTTAGAGATAAACTCAAATCATAATAATAATTCTAATCTTAGTCAAGAAAAAAAAACTTTTTTTTTTTTTTTTTTATAACCAAGGGTGTTTCTGATCCCGAGGATTTCAAACTGCAGCCTGTAGTACTGCCTGACCAAAGGCAGCATCCGCATTTCTTCTCACGTCTAGTTGATAAAACCTTGTAAACGTGTGGACTGATGACCACGTTGCCGCCTTGCATATCTGAGCCATAGAGATCTGATGGTGTGCTGCCCAAGAGGCGCCCATGGCCCTGGTAGAATGGGCCTTTACCGACAACGGAGGAGGCAACCTCTTCAACCCGTAGGCTTGAATGATTAATTGTCTAATCCACCTCGAGATGGTGGATTTTGCAGCTGCCTGCCCCTTCTTGGGGCCATCTGGTAGAACGAATAACACATCTGTTTTCCGGATCTTTTCTGTAGCTTTAAGATAGGCCTTCATGGCCCGGACAATATCCAAGGTATGCAGCAACCCCTCCTTTCTAGATGTAGGTTTTGGAAAGAAGGATGGAAGTACCAAATCCTGGTTTAAGTGAAATTTGGATATAACCTTTGGTAGAAAGGAAGGATGGGGCCGAAGAACTGCCCTGTCCTTATGCAGAACGAGATATGGTTCCTTACACGATAAGGCTGCTAATTCTGACACTCTCCTGGCCGAAACTATGGCGACCAAGAAAACCAATTTTCTTGTCAGTAAGACTAAAGGAATCTCAGCCAACGGCTCAAAAGGCTGTTTCTGTAGAGTGGACAGGACAAGATTTAAGTCCCATGGACAAATTGGTGACTTGACAGGAGGATTAATACGCAAGACCCCCTGTAAGAAGGTCTTTACCAGCGAGTGGGTGGCCAGCGGCCTCTGAAACCACACTGACAGAGCTGAGATCTGTCCCTTGATTGTGCTTAGTGCCAGGCCTTTATCCACTCCTAGCTGGAGAAAACTTAACACCCTATCAATAGTATATTTGCGGGAATTCCATCTTTTGGATTCACACCAGCCTACGTAGTTCCTCCACACCCTGTAATAAATCACCCTGGAGACCGGCTTTCTAGCCCTAATCAGGGTAGGAATTACCTGCCTAGACAGACCCCTACCCCTGAGAATCAGGGATTCAGCCTCCAGGCCGTCAAATTTAGACGCTGTAATGTAGGGTGGAGGATCGGGCCTTGTGAGAGTAGGTCTGGTTGTAGAGGAAGAGTCCAAGGGTCTCCCACTGCCATCTTCAGGACTAGTGAGTACCAAGTCCTCCGGGGCCAAGCCGGAGCTACTAGAATGACTGGCTTGTTCTCCACTCTGATCTTGCGCAACAGGCGCGGGAGTAACTGTAGTGGAGGGAATGCATATAGAAGTCTGAATTGATGCCAAGGGCAAACCAACGCATCGGTTCCGCAGGCCATAGGATCCCTCGCTCGCGACACGAACCTGTCTAGTTTCTTGTTGAACCTGGATGCCATTATATCTACGTCCGGCATTCCCCACCTCTGGCAGATTGTCTGAAAGACCTGGGGATGCAGAGACCACTCCCCTGGCAACAGACTCTGGCGACTTAAGAAGTCTGCCTGCAGGTTGTCCACTCCGGGAATGAATATCGCTGAAATGCAGGGTACATGAACCTCTGCCCATTGAAAAATCAAGTTCACCTCCCTCTGAGCGGCCTGGCTCCTGGTTCCCCCTTGGTGGTTTATGTATGCCACCGCCGTGGCATTGTCTGACTGGATTCTCACCGGGAACCCCTTTAATCTGGAGGTCCAAGCCAGAAGGGCTAGGCGGGCAGCTCTGATTTCCAAGATATTGATGGGGAGCTGCCTCTCTGCTTTCACCCAAGTTCCCTGGCGGGAGAACCCCTCGAAGACCGCCCCCCAGCCTGCCAGGCTGGCGTCTGTGGTAACTACCTTCCAGACAACAGGGCTGAAGGATTTTCCCTTTAGAAGATTCTGAGGGTTCAACCACCAGGCCAGGCTTTGTCGGACCCTTGATGATAGCGTCAAAGGGGACTCTAAGGCATGTGCCCTCTTGCCCCAGGCTGCTAGAATGGCTGCCTGTAGGACGCGAGTGTGGATCTGAGCGTATGGTACTGCCTCGAATGTGGCCACTAGCTTGCCTAGTAATCTCATACACAGGCGAATAGTTGGTTTTTTCTTGTTTAGAACCAACTGAACCAACCCCTTGATAGCTTCGATCTTTACAAGGGGCAGGAACACCTTTTGATGTTCTGTGTCTAACCTCATGCCGAGGTTTACTGCCTTTTGCAGACCCGGCCGTGAGTGATCTATGATTAAAAGGTCGTCCAAGTATGCTAGGACTGTGACCCCTTGGATCCTTAAATTGGCCAGAATTGGGGCTAGGATCTTCGTGAATACCCGGGGGGCCGTGGCCAGCCCGAAGGGGAGCGCCCTGAATTGGAAGTGTCGCTGCCCCACCGCGAAGCGTAAAAACCTTTGATGCGACTGAAAGATTGGTACATGAAGGTAAGCATCCTTTATGTCTATGGAGGCCAGAAAATCGTCCTTCTGAAGCGCGGCGGCTGCTGACCGGATGGATTCCATCCGGAAGGAACGAACCCTTAGGTAACCGTTTAACCTCTTTAGGTCCAAGATTGGCCTGACATCGCCGTTGGGCTTTGGTATGACAAAGAGATTGGAATAGAAACCTAGGCCTTGCTCTTGGGCTGGCACTTCTATAATTACGTCCTGGCCAAGCAGGTGATCCAAAGCTGCCAGCATTGAGGCCTTCCTCGCTGGATCCCTTGGTAGCCTTGATTCTTGAAAATGAGGCGGAGGATACCTTAGAAACTCCAGTCTGTAACCTGTGGTTACAGATGCCCGGACCCATTTGTCGGGGATCTTGGCTTCCCAAACTTCTGAGAAGAAACGAAGCCTTCCCCCCACCCGCCAGAGTGGGGGCGCCCCTTCATAAGGCAGACTTAGGGGCTGTCTTTGACGGCTTGCGATACCACGGCCTCTTACCCCCAGGGGTCTGTCCCTGCGATCTACTGTTAACGTTGGATCGTGCAGGCGGCCGTCGATACTGCCTGGAATTTGAGGGCCCCGAGACAGGAAAGAGCTGCCTTTTAAATGTAGGAGCCCGGAATGTCTTTTTGACCGGTAAAAGGGTACTCTTGCCATTTGAAATAGTCTGAATATATTTATCCAGATCCTCACCGAAGAGTCGTCCTCCATGGAAGGGAAACCCTGCCAGAAGCTTTTTGCATGGGGGCTCCGCCGCCCAGTTCTTCAACCATAAGAGCCTTCTCATGTGCACCAAACATAGTGATAAACGAGAGGCCTGCTGGATGGAATCTTTTATAGCATCTACCGCAAAACACAGAGCTCTGGGAATGTCAGAAAACTCTTCTGCTTGTTGGGTAGGCATGTCCCTTAACATTTCCTTTGTCTGGTCTTTTAATGCCTGACAAACTCCGATTGCAGCCACCGCTGGCTGCACCACTGCTCCTGCCGTAGCAAAGGATGCTTTTAAAAGTGTCTCTAATCTTTTATCAACCGGATCTTTAAACATATGTATGTTTTCCACCGGACAAGTTAGTGATTTATTCACACATGAGATGGCTGCATCCACTACTGGGAGCCTCCACCTCTTGGAGAACTTTTCCTCCATGGGGTAAATGACCGCAAATCTTTTCGGTGGCAGAAAAATCCTGTCCGGCCGTACCCAATCCCGAAAGATTAATTCCTCCAAGAGAGGATGGACCGGAAAAACTGCGTTGTTTAACGGAGCTTTCAAAGAGCCCAGAGAGGATACCGGAGGAACCTGAGGCTCTGGCAATGGTAAACTAAATGCCGAGCGGACCATGTCCGTCAAAGACTGTACCCACAGTCTTTCTGTCTGGGAGTCTGAAAATGGTTTCTCAGAGGCAGATCCCTCAATCCCTGAACCCTCTTGGTTCAGGTCTAGTTGATCCTCCTGTGATTCCAATTCCTCTGGAGAGAGAATCTCAGCATCTGAGGATACACCTCCTGGTGATGGGGATCTAACCCGTTTCTTACCAGGAATAGCTCTAGCGATCAATGTTGCTATTCTCTCTTCTAGCCCCCCTAGGGATACGGCTAGCATCTCCTCTGTGATAAACACAGGGCTGGGCTGATCTGGGCCAGCCTCCGCACCAGATCCCCCTAATGGCTCATCCAAGGCGCTTCTTATGTTAATAAGTTGCGGGGAAAGTATCGGCATATCAGAATCAGAAAGGGAACCCTTTTGTTTTTTGGTCTTTTTTGTACTCTTTGACCCCGAACCCTTGGAAGCCATAATACAAGGTATTGGAACAAAGTCCACATGTACTACCCCTCTTCCGCCACCGGGAGTCACTGTTCTGCCGCTCTGCGTCCTCTCCTCTGAAAATCAGCCTCAGACTGAGCACTGACAATGCCTGCTGTCTATAACAGCACAAAGGCGCGCTCCTGTATGACGCCGCAGGCACGCCCCCCCCCCCCGCCCTCCTGTCTGAACGGCGCGAAAAACGTCAATAAGACGTGCGCGCGCACGCGCGCGTAAGCCGGAAACAGGAGGAACATGGAGGAGCCGCGCTGCTGGAGATCCAGGAACGCAGAAACAGGCGGCAGATTTAAACCCCCGGCCAGGTAGGACTCTCCAAAGGCCCCTAGGGATCCTTACTAGCCCTAGGAAGAAACAGCAGGTTTAGCTAGCACACATATTTAGACAGGGGGACCTAGTGATGGGGGAGAAAAGGTGTCATCCTGTCTCTCTTTAGACATAGTGAACAAGGTTGCCCATGCAGAGCATACTTAGGCTATCCCCCCTTTTAGGTTACCCCGGGGAGCCTGCTGTCGAACCAAGTCCCGCAGGCTCCCCCTTACCTGCTCCATGCTGCAGGATGTTTGTCCAGCAAACTGATCCAATCTTCTCCCATCTCCGTGGGTAGCGTAGTAGACCTTCAGGCCCTGGGGTCCTATGAAGGTACCCACTGTCCTGGACCTATATAGCACCCTGGCAAACAGGAACTTATGGTTTTTACAAACTCCAAGTCCTGGGCCCAGGGTCCAGCCCTCCAAAGAGGAGCATTATAGGCAAAACCCCACGGCTTGGGGCCCGGGTACTGTCCACTTTGGCACTGAGGCTCCTTGGACAGATCCGGTTAGCCCGCCCTTAATCCCAAGGATGTGGAGCAAAGCTATTCCGTGACCAACACCTAAGACACTGGCGAAAAAACTGAGGGACTCCCTCTAGGGGAGGGGGTTATATAGGGAGGGGACTTCCTGTTTGAGATTGCCAGTGTCCACACCTGAAGGTACTCCATATAACCCACATAGTAATGAATATGCCGCTCTGTGTCCCGTGATGTACGAGAAAGAAACAAAAAACAATGTAGCAGCCAGCACACAGACAAACAAAGTCAAAGTGAACGTGGAGAAAGAAAGTGCAGCGCTATACTAATTAGTTTTGTGAAAATGCTGCCAAATTCACATGACATAACAATGTGAAATCAAACAAAAATTGTATGTAAAAGCATAGTAAAAGACAATTGTACTCAACATGTGTGGAATACTGATATAGTCCATACATATGTTGGCAAACTGATGAGTGAAAAAACCAACCAAACAAAATAAACAAAAATGAATAGTTCATAGGTGTGTCCCAAATGGATGAATGAAATCTTCACATATGATGCCAGTTCAAGGAAATTAAAACAATGATGGCTTGTCTGTAGCAACCTTCAGACTATCAAAATCAATGGAAATGGATACTCTTACCAGCTGTGGTGGACTCACATGTTAGTACTAACAGCAAGTCAGATCAGGCATGGTGGTCACAGTGGTCCCTGGGCTCTGTGCGTGAAAGGTTTTGCAGCGATGGTCACTCTAGCTGAGATGATGGATTCAATCTTGGTCGGATACCTCACTTCAGGGACAGGAACCCGGATAACAAAAGGCCAATGGAGGGATGGCCAGGCTCATGTATCAACACAACATGTGTGGCATGGGAAAAAGAAAAAAGAAGAAATGCTCCCAATGGTGCAGATCAAAAAACCAATGAAGGCTTTATTTAAAATAAATGAATGTACTAGGGGTGTCTCCCGTTTGGAGACTTTTTGGATACATGAGCTCAGGAGCTACACGCCCCACGGTATGAATGTGGATTGGGATGTCAATTGCTTCATTAACCGGGCGTGAGCTCCTGTGCTCATGTGTCCAAACTTTGGAGAGAAGGAAGAATTATATAATTATTTACTCATTCCAGTGTTTTTTTTCCCCCCTTTTTGTGGATATGCGTCCATCTATTGGGCAGTTGCGACGTTCATGTCCCATCTAGGTGTTATACTGGTTGTCCTTATTTTTCTAGGTTACTAAAATTTTGCTTTTGCACAACTCGTTGTTATGTTGTTTTATACATTAACATTACTGTTCTTCCATAAATACATCCTGATGTCATTATTAGCTTGCTTATGGCCTTTATGGGAGGGTGTCCCCTGGGGTTGGAATTCACAGCCCAGGGTGGAGCGTTCCTTCTCTGGAGACACGGACTTCCACCCCTCCCTCCCCCCCTTTCTTCAGTCCATGAGGGTGACGTAATGACGCATCTATGTACGTTCGGGTAGTGTGGGTAGTTTTACCCGCTTCCCGATCGGCGATGCGCCTGTGCCTCCCGATGGGCGGATGCAATGGGGACGTACAGCCGTCACCGAGCTTATCCATTCAAATCAGTGGGCGGAATTTTAGATGACGTTTTTTGACGTCTCGCCCGCCCATTGGATTGCATGTCTGGCTGCTGAAGCCTGTCAGTCACGAATGCGGTTCCCCTTGGATTGGTTGTGGGCGGCGGTGTCGATGACGTTATCGGCGCCGCGCCCACCTACTTTGGATTGGCTACAGATCTTTGTGCTGTCCATTGTCTAGCTCTCCATATGACATTGGGCAGGCATGGGGGTGCGGTTAGCTACGAGCAACGCGGGTTGGATGTTGTTCCTTCCTACATCACCGGACCCGCCCCTCAGTCTTTCCTTGCTCTCATTGGTTATTCTGTGTGTCCCCAACAGACGGATTTCTATGTGGTTCCTGTTTCTTTATTGTCTTGCACTGCATTAACTTAGGTTTTGGGCGGACCTTTTTGTATGGGGTAGTGCTGTGGTCCATTAGAGTGGCTCAGTGTTGCTTATGGCAGTTGATCACGGCCCCTTACTGGTCACTACTCATAGGGCATGCATGTTTTTTATGTTTTATTGTATGCTGCTTTGCTGTCCATTGGGATATATGTTTCGGTAAAGTTTGAATTAGATGCTCATTACTATTTATATGTCATTATATATACTGTATATGCTTTATACGTTTACCTTTTTGATTGTTCAATCATGTCAAACATTGGTATGACAGATCCTGCTTTATATTTGTATATTAGAGCATTTGTTTTGATGTACTATATCCTGTCAAGTTTGTCCACTTCCTGTCTCCTCCCTTTCAGGGGTGGAGTTCCGGATTACTTGTCTTATTTAAACTCGGCAGTGTGGGGGTACAGACAGATGCCCCTGTTGTGTTGATACATGAGCCTGGCCATCCCTCCATTGGCCTTTTGTTATCCGGATTCCTGTCCCTGAAGTGAGGTATCCGACCAAGATTGAATCCATCATCTCAGCTGGAGTGACCATCGCTGCAAAACCTTTCACGCACAGAGCCCAGGGTCCGCTGTGACCACCATGCCTGATCTGACTTGCTGTTAGTACTAACATGTGAGTCCACCACAGCTGGTAAGAGTATCCATTTCCATTGATTTTGATAGTCTGAAGGTTGCTACAGACAAGCCATCATTGTTGTCTTAATTTCCTTGAACTGGCATCATATGTGAAGATTTCATTCATCCATTTGGGACACACCTATGAACTATTCATTTTTGTTTATTTTGTTTGGTTGGTTTTTTCACTCATCAGTTTGCCAACATATGTATGGACTATATCAGTATTCCACACATGTTGAGTACAATTGTCTTTTACTATGCTTTTACATACAATTTTTGTTTGATTTCACATTGTTATGTCATGTGAATTTGGCAGCATTTTCACAAAACTAATTAGTATAGCGCTGCACTTTCTTTCTCCACAATCACTATACGCTAATTGGATTTTTTTTACCAAAAATATGTAGCAGAATACAAATTGTTCTACATTAATCAAGAAATGTGGGTTTTAGCAGAAAGCAAAAAATAATGTTTTTTTTTTCAAAATTGTCGCTCTTTTTTTGTTTACAGCGCAAAAAATAAAAACCGCAGAGGTGATAAAATAACCACTAAAAGAAAGCTCTATTTGTGGGGAAAAAAAAGAAAATGTATTTTGTTTGAGTACAACGTCTCAAGACCACGCAATTGGCAGTTAAAGTAACGCAATGCGTTTTCGCAAAAAATGGCCTGGTCATTAAGGGGGCAAATTCTTCCAGGGCTGAAGTGGTTATTATTATTTTCCAAAGGACCCATGATGCAAATGTGATTTATCCTGTTAGGCTAAGTTCACACTACAGCGATATGAGAACCGGTGAATCCACTGCAGGTTCCCGCATGTCTCCCGGCGGCAGTTAACACTGCCCTATACGAACTGCTGGGAGTGTGAATTAAAAGTTAAAGGGGTGTTCCAGCCAAATTTGGTGCAAATACTATCTGTATGGCTGAAATTGAATGGCACAGAGATCGCATGTAATATGCACTTCAGTGCAGAGCGAATCACATCTGATGTCGGACATCACAGCAGTGGGAACCAGCTCTAAAAAAGGTAAATACAGTAGATCAGTGGTCTCCAAACTGCGGCTCGAGGGCCGGATTAGGGCCTTTGCTTGCTTTTGTCCGGCACTATTCTGACATCTGATACCGACAGTGGAGAACTATATTTCCCACTGACACCACTAATAGGCCACTATTCCTATATGATACCAATGATGGGGCACTATTTCTCCCCCTAATTCCATATGTCTAGTCCCACTGATGCTAGGAAAATTTTCACCCCCGCTGGCCAGAGTATGCCCCCCAAGAGTCTGAATGGCAATAAACCGGCCCTTTGTTTTAAATGTTTGGAGACCCCTGCAGTAGATGTTAAAGATGGTGGGCTTTCTGAGGGCTTCGGCAACCTTAAAAAGTTACTAAATGTAATAGAAAATGCTTCTGATCATAATTTATAGCAGGTGGTAGATTAAATCACAGACACAAGTGGATTTTATGTTACTAGGGAAAAGGCAAAGCTTTCCCCAAGACCCACAGTCAGAGGGGACCCTGGTCTTTACCAGGACCACTCATGAGGAGGCATGGGTTATACTTTGTGAGCATCCCAAATTGAAGTCTACAGGTGTGCACTGCTGGCGAAAGCTACCATGCAGGCCAATGACCTAAAGAATAGTAAAGCATACAAATGGAATCCATAGACCAGGATCTTAAAATATAACTACATCCCAATTAGAAAAACAAAAATGTACATATGACGAATGAAGGTAAACTGCATTATTCAAAATACATTTTTATGCATATTACTATTTATAAATATCTGGTGATCCTGCCAGATAAACCCCCTTCCTGTCACAGGGTGGCAAAATTAAATGGCATAAACTGAATTCAATGCAATGTCCTTACCATGGTCAGCACTGTGGGCCGCACAGACAGGAGAAGTATTTTTAGCATTGTTATACACCCCTCTTTCCCCAGCATTGTAAATTGTCTGGAGGAAGTGATGCAGGGTGCCCATTTCAACCTCTCTTCCAAGCTCCATCTGACTGAAGATCAAGCAAAACCCTGTGATGACTCCACAGGGAAAATAAAGAGGATTTCATGGCAAGTACAGTAAGTGTAGAAAAAAAGGTTCAACCATACCTTTACAGTTGGAAGGGGCATGGATAAGCATGATAAAGTTTGTGAGAAAAAAAATTACATAACCAACTATCAGTTGGAATTATTGCTCACACACTATCACACCGTAGTGAACAAAATGTATATACACACTGAAGACTCCCAAGAGCACAGTGGCCTCTATAATTCTCAAATGAAGGAAGTTTGACACAACCAGGACACTTCCAAGAGCTGGTTACCCAACCAAACTAAGCAATTGGGGGAGAAGAGCCTTAGTAAGAGAGGTGACCCAATGGCCACTCTCACTGAGCTTCAGAGATCCTGTGTGCAGATGGGAAAGTTCCAGAAAGACAACCATCACTGCAGCCCTCCCTGATCTGGGCTTTACAGCAGAGTGGCTAGACGGATGTCTCTCCTCAAAACACATGAAAGCCAGTTTGGAGTTTGCAACAAAAAAAAAATCACCTGAAGGACTCTTAGACTGTGAGGTACAAGATTCAAGATTGTCTGTTCTACTGAAACCAAGAATGAATGGTCTGGCCTCAATTTGAAATGTTTAGAGGAAGCCAGGCACCGCTCATCACCTGCCCAATACCATCCCAACAGTGAAGCATGGTGGTGGCAGCATCATGTTGTGGAGGGATTTTTCGGCAGCAGGGACTGGGCAACAGGTCAGGGTTGAAGGAAAGCTGAATGGAGAAAATTACAAAGAAATCCTGAATGAATACTGTTCCAGAGCGCTCAGGACCTGAGACTGTTCGAAAGGTTCACCTTCCAAAATAACAACGAACCTAACTACACAGCCAAGACAACACAGGTGTGGCTTAGGGACAACTCTGTGAATGTCCTAGAGTGGACCAGCCAGAGCCCTGACTTGAACAAGTCTGGAGAGACTTAAAAAGAGCTGTACACCCACGGTCTCAATCCAACCTGACTGAGCTTGAGAGGATTTGCAAAGAATGGCAGAAAAATCCCCCAATCCAGGTGTGCAAAGCTGGAGGCTTGAGGCTGTAATTTCCAATGTGATATTTCAGGTTTTTCCTTTTTAATAAATTCACAGACATTTCCAAAATTCTGTTTTCACTTTGTCATTATAGAGTATTGAGTGTAGATTAATGAGGAAAAATATGAATTTAAACAATTGTAGTATCAGGCTGCAACATAATAAAATTGAAAAAGTGTAGTGTGTCCAAATACTGTATGAATGCACTGTATACATCTTTTTATATTTTATTTTTTTGTATTAGTTCAGCGGTAACACCAATCCATTTAGGGTTTCCATATTTTTTCAAAGGTGGAATGCGAAGCAGATCTGAGTGACGGTGACCTTTCATAGAGGTGATTTGTTTTAGTTAATGTAATGGCGTCAGACGGATTAGGTGCCAGCTGTGTTCTTCATTTTCTGACAATAGCGATTCTTGCTGTGAGAAGAACTTGTGTAACTATGGTATGGTAATTATTTGGGACATTTTTAAACTCTAGGTTTAAGAAAGCCAGAACAGGAATAGGCATTGTCAGTACGCCAGTGATTTCAGAAAAAGACTGGAAGATTTTTCTACCAGAAACTAGTACAATTTTTACATGATCATAGGATGACTGCACCCCCACCAGTAAAATGTGGCGTTGGAGGAGGAGAATTGTGCTAAATCGGTAATGGGGATATTACCAGCGGAGCATGTTTTTGTGACAATTCCCAGTGGTTCAGGCAGTGTGACGCATTATACACTGCTCAAAAAAATTACTTTTAAATTTAGAATATAGCATCAAGTCAAATAAGCTCCTGGAATATTGATCTGTTTTTCACTAGTTTTGATCTTGGCTAGGGTCAGTGTCACTATAGGTAGCATGAGGCGAAACCTGGACCCTATAGAAGTTGCACAGGCAGTCCAACTCCTCCAGGATGGCACATCAATATGTGTCATTGCCAGAAGGTTTTTCTGTGTCTCCCAACATAGTCCCAAGAGCATGAAGGAGATTCCAGGAGACACACAGTTATTCTAGGAGAGCTGGACAGGGCCATAGAAGGTCCTTAACCCATCACCATGACTGATATCTGCTCCTTTGTGCAAGGAGGAACAGGATGAGCACTGTCAGAGCCCTACATAATGACCTCCAGTAGCGCACTGGTGTGAAGGTCTCTGACCAAACAATCAGAAACAGACTTAATGAGGGTGGCCTGAGGGCACGACATCCTCTAGTGGGCCCTGTGCTCACTGCCCGGCACCGTGGAGCTTGATTGACATTTTACATTGAACACTATAATTGGCAGGTTCGCCACACTGAGCACATGTGACAGACATTAAAGGGTCTGGAGAAGAGTTATTCTGCCTATAACATCATTCAGCATGAACGGTTTGGTGTTGGGTTAATGATGGTCTGGGGAGGCATATTATAACAAGATATATAGAAAATATGTATATAAAAATGGCATATTTGTTTTGTTAACTTTTGAAAAACGTAATAAAAACCGACTGAAAGAAAAAAATATAAAAATAAGTGTAAAATAAACAAACAAAACATTTAAAATGTAAAGAGCCCCTGTCCCCGCAGAAGAGAATGCATACGTAGGTCACGCACACATTTGTAAACAGCATTCAAAGCAATAATTCTAGTGCAAGACCTCCTCTGTAACTCTATTTTTAAGTACCGAAGTTTGGCACCATTCCACGAGTGTGCTCAATTTTAATGCATGACATTTTAAGTATCATGCAAGATAAAAAAAATTAAACGACCACCATTGGGGTCTCTGCAAAAAAAAAAAAAACATATATAATGTTTGGGCGTTCTGAGCCATTTTCTAGCAAAATATATATATGGAAGTACTCCTGCGCTACTGAGGGTGGTGGTGAAAGGGGCACTGCTGCAAACACCTGGTGATCTGTCCTTAACAGAAAAAACTTTTCCAAAGAAAGAGGGGAAGGGGTGATGTCTGCGCTGTGAATGGATGGGGGTTGAGGAGGTGCAGAAAACTCAGGAAGTGAGTGAACGGAACCAATGGCCGTGTGGACATAGGTGCGCCTAAGTGTAAAACATAGCAATCTGAACTATGGGTATAGCAACCTAAATGAAGAGTGAATAACTACAATGTGCATAAAAATACCACAAAATACAAATAGTGAAAAAACTTGAAAAATGGACAACCAAAGAAATAATATATAGCTAAAAATTGTATATCTAGACTAATTAGTATATCTGAATATACATATATAAATATAAACGTAGGTCTATAAAAAAAAAAAAATGGTGTATCAATACACAGTGAACAGAAAAGTCAAATAAGCGTCTCTAGTAAGTGCTCTCAAAGAACCGAAATCCAGGAGTGCAGTGCCAGAACAAAGCAGTGAAAACACCTCTGGTGGTCTCTAGCTGCTCACCTCCCGGCTATAGCGTGGATAGCCAAATATGCTCCAGACGAATGGATTCCAATGACAGCTGCATGTATCAAGTGGCTACAACCTCAGCATCAGGTATACATGGAAAAAACATCAAGACAGAATCATGGCACAGGATAGTAAGGACACTAATACCACATGATGGATCACACAGACACGCACTCACATGGAGGCTATGAATGGTGGGCATATCTGTAGCTGGCCAGCTAGAACCTGTCCTAGGTAGCTAATATAACATACATGTATATACAGCTAAGCCTGCTGGGAACCTAGTGTGGTGCACATGTTTATATGTGAGAGACAAAAAGCAATCTCACATTGAGGAGAGAGAGAGAGAGAGAGAGAGAGAGAGAGAGAGAGAGAGAGAGAGAGAGAGAGAGGTGGAATGCGAAGCAGATCTGAGTGACGGTGACCTTTCATAGAGGTGATTCGTTTTAGTTAATGTAATGACGTCAGACATATTCAAAGACATTGTTCTTGAGAGAACTCACAACCCTGAACATGGCACAAACCATTCTCAGACAGACAGACAGAATTACAACTGCAAGACACCAAACCTCACCACTAATGCAATTCAACAACAATACACCCAGCCAAAGAACTGGACCACGAAGATGGCAAGAATGGAAACCATCCACCTCAAGATGGATATCAAGACAACAGAGCAGAGAAAAGGAGGAGGAGAAGATAATAACCCTCCTCAGCACATTATGCAATGATGTGACTGAGCTAAAAAAGCAAAAAAGACAATAACAACCACCAATAAACCGGTTGATCCCAAGAAATTCACCCATTACAAGGTATATAAATATACAAACAAAAAATGACATCATTAGTAATCAGTAGCTGGAACATTCAAGGTCTGAACGCTTCAGCCTTTGGATCCCAAGTAGATGATCCAGATATTTTAAGCAGAGACTATATGAGACGGACATACAAATCCTCCTGGAAACATGGACCAGGGCACAGGATAACCCATCAGTACCTACTGGCTATAGGGAATTCTCTGTCACCGCACAGAAAGATAAAAACATCAAACAGGGTCGATGTTCAGGAGGAATACTAGTCTGGTACAAAGAGGAGCTACATGGGAACATCAATGCAATCAAAAAAGGAGAGAGCCACATCTGGTTAAGAATAAGCAGCTCCATCCTCACCTCCCAGTCTGACATATACCTGTGTGCAGCATACATTGCCCCAGCAGAGTCTCCATATTTCAGGGCAGACACCTATGAGATCCTACAAAATGAGATCACCCACTTCCAATCCCTGGGACAAGTGCTCATATGCGGAGACCTCAATGCCAGGACAGGAAGGGAAAAGGACTATACAAGTTCTGATGGCAACATGTACATACTGGGCCATGCAAATTACGACCAGGAGTCCATACAGAATCAAAAAAACAGCTATGACGGTACAACCAATAAAAACGGAAGAAAATTGCTGAATGTGTGGCGCAGTCTGGGCCTCTACATCCTCAATGGCCGTACCCAGGGAGACTCTCTAGGAAGAAACACATTTAGCTCCCATGTAGGCAGCAGTGTGGTAGACTATGCCATCACAGATATGAACCCCACACTCATCAATGGTTTTACAGTCACCCCACAAACACACCTATCAGACCACAACCAACTACTGCTATACATCAAATGTTCCAGCAAACCATCACCGAAACTCCATCGGGCGTCTCTCCGCAACCTGCCACCATCATTTAAATGGTCCAAACATTCTACCACAAAATACAGAGAGGTAACTGACAGAACCGACATAAAAAAAAAAACTTGAAAACTTCCAAAACACCACCTATGAGATAAGCCCACCAGGTGTGAACCAGGCAGCAAAGGACTTCCATAAAATACTACACACCATTGCAGAAACAGCCCAGCTGAGAAAAACCAACTATAAGAAACCATCCAACAAACAATCCAATAAATGGTTCGACAAAGAATGCAAAGCATTAAGGAACACCTTACGAACCATCTCCAACAACAAACACAGAGACCCTGACAGACCCTGACAGAGACCTTCCCCTTTGAGGGAAAAGCGATAGCGCTCCTCAACTTGCACAGTAAAGACACCTCACCGGAGCTACCATAGAGGCCATAAAAGCGTGTTTACTCAAACTGCGGCCAGCTAGTTTCCCGCCACGAGGCCCAAAGCCTGCAGCAGTGCATCGCAAGTCATCGCAGAGCATCACAAGTCATCGCAGAGAATTGCAACGAATCGCAAGCCAGCGCAAGCTTTGCATCAAGAAAAGACAAGTCCACTCTAAGACTGACATTTGTTCCAGCAGCCCACAGATCACAGTATCCTGCTCTTCAGAAATAAGGTCAGAGCTTTCCTTTTATTACTTATCATTGCACATAGGCTTTGGCATAAAGAGACATTTTCGTGTTCAGGAATAAGACTGTAAAGTAAAATGAAGAACAGTTTGTAGTATACGGACTCTAAAGTATTTAAAGTGAAAGTCATTTATTGCCTGCATCTTTTGCTATCGCATTTAAAGTGAAAGTCATTTATTGTCTGCATCTTTTGCTATTGCATTAAAAGTGAAAGTCATTTACTGCCTGCATCTATTGTAATAGCATTTAAAGTAAAATGTCTAAGCCTAGTATTTCCATGCCACTGTTAGAGGATACAAAGATAGATAGATAGAATAGAGGGTGAAGAGCAAGTGAACCTGTCTGAGGTAGAAGAGTCTGATGCAGCATTAGCCTTGCCCCAAACAAACAAATGAGCTAAGACGCTCAGAACGCATCAGAAAACCGACCCCAAAAATGCAGGAAAATTTGGAGCAAGAAGCAGCATTAAAAGGAAAAAAGGTTCACCAAAATATATGATAAGTAGAAATTATACATTAAAGATGCTCGTAGAAAGCTAAAGCAAGATAGTATAAAAGAAAACTTGAGTGATCTGGTAGAGACGATAGAAGAATGTGAATCAGAGCTTATGGCAGTGTATGTCAATCTGCGGTCATCCATGACACCTTCTCAGGATATTGTGAGGAACATGGACACATGTACTGCAGTCACTAAAGACTTAGTAAAGCTCATGAGGGAATTATCATCTGAAGCCAACTATGATCAAGTTAAAGCCAGAAAGATAATGAACGAGCTCTTCACAAGAGACTATGCTAGGTCCTTAGGGGGAACCACTATCTCAAGTGAGACTTCTTTCACTAGCAGAAGTGCCAGTTACACATCAGAGCCCTCAAGTACTCTAGCCAAAAGAAAGGAACTTGTTGAACAACTTGCTGTCAAGAAAGCCGAAATCGAGATGGAACCTGCCATTGAAGAGCAGCGTCTACGAATAGCCGAAAGGGATGCACAGCGCCATCAAATGGAGGCTGAGATGGATGCACTGCACCATAAAATGGAAAGTCTGGAAAGGCTGAAAGAATATTATAGAAGCCAGACTAAGAGTACACGAAGAGGACATGAATGGTAGTCATAGGTCCAAATCTGTACTAAGTGATAAAGCAGACTCTTACTTACCTTCATACATCCAGGAAAATGAGAAGAAACCTTCAGTATGTAGTGAAGGAAAAAGTCATTGCCATTCCATCCCTGCTCAGAAAGACGAAAAGAGAGACTCACTTAATTTAGAACTAAGCGAGAAAATAAAACAGGACAATTATACTCCTAGATGTCACTGCAATAATGCGACCATTGTCCCAGCAGGACAGCAGAGAACAGTCCCAGCAAGACTTCCCATTCCAGAACCTACTGTATTTTCAGGAGACATACTGAAGTTCATAGAGTGGAAGGCAAGTTTTGAAATGATCATTGAGCATCATTGTTCCAGACCAGTTGACAAGACGTTATTCTACCTTCAGAGTTATGTTGGTGGAGAAGCAAAGAAAGCTCTTAAAGGTTACTACTATAAAACAGATGAAGAAGCCTATAAGCAAGCCTGGGAAAAGTTAAGTGCAAGATATGGTCATCCTTTCTCAGTACAAAGAGCCTTTAGGGAGAAATTGAATCACTGGCCTAAAATAGGTCCCAAGGAACACTTCAAACTCCAAGAGTATGGTGATTTCCTACAAGCATGCAGCAATGACATCCCACATGTACGAGGACTAGAAGTACTGAACGACTATCTAGAAAATCACAGGATGCTAGCCAAGCTACCTGAAGAAGTGGTTTCTAGATGGAATCGCTATGTGACTGAAAAGTTAGATCTAAATAAGGACTTCCCAAGTTTTGAAAAGTTCTCGGAGTTCGTTAATAGGAAAGCATGTTATCCAGTAACAGCATCTTACACCTTAAAATCCTTAGAAGAAAGGCCTGCGAGAGATACAAGACGTGCAAGAGCAACTAGCTTTGCAATCAACACAGCAGCTAAAGGTCTAGATACCTGCGGAAGCAAGCTTAAAGTCACTACTGGGTTCAGTAAAGAGATAGTACCGATAAATCCTCAGACTACCTTCAAGTGTATGTTCTGTGGAGAGAACCACTCCTAGCAGTGAATGCTAAAAGGCCTAGTAAAGATTGAATTGTTTTTCAATTTAACTTTCTTCTTGGACAAAATGAAAGCCAACAACCAACACATTTTGTCAATCTTTTTTTGTGGAAGGCAGAATTCCATCCTAGCTGTGTCAATAGTGACATCTAGGAATTCTAAGTAAGTAGTCCCATACACTGACATTTCTGGAGCCAATAAAATGCCAAAGAAACGGCAAAAAATAAAATCAGTAAAACAGACACAAAATCAGTAGCACCAGTCTTACCAATAAATAAAAAGTCATCCAAATAGTTTTTTTTTGTTTATTTTTTTCTCCTCGGGAGGGGGGGGGGGGCAAGATGGCGGGGTGCTCTTACTCTCACCTCCTTTGTTGCATTTTTGGTATTGTTGTTCGTGCTCAATGGTTTTTCCTTCCTTTTCATCCTGAGAAACTAAAGAGGAGTACGTGTTATGGGATGAATTCATTCTTGTGTTTGCTTTGTGTTTTTATGAATGAAATGTAAAATTGTTTTTGGAAAAGTATGTAAGGTTTTGTATTTGTATAATAATTTTAATAAAAATTATTTAAACAAATAGGTCTGAAAACGCACCATGCATTCGATAAATGTGGAAAACAATTAGAAATATTTACAAGATAAGGAACACCCCATGGGGAGGCATTTATCAAAATAATATCCTCCTTGGATATAAAAACCCTAAGGCCGCGTACACACGATCAGACAGGTCCAATGAAACTGGTCTGCAGACCAGTTTCATCGGACCAGTTCGATGGTGTGTACGGCCCATCAGACCGTTGTCCGTCGGACCAAAGTTTTAAAACTTGCTTTAAAACCTGTCTGATGGACACCTGTCCGTCGGACAGGTTCGATGGTTAGTACACAAAAGCATCGGGAACAAAAATCCCGCGCATGCTCAGAATCAAGTCAACGCATGCTTGGAAGCATTAAACTGTGTTTTTTCATTACGTCGTCGTGTTCTATGTCACCGCGCGTTCTGGTTCGATCTAATTTTGGTCCGATGGTGTGTACGCACATCAGACAAGTTCAGAGTTGTCTGATGAAAACGGTCCGTCAGACAAGTTTCATCAGACCAGTCTGATCGTGTGTACAGGGCCTAAGAGTTGAAAGCCATTAGATGGATAGGCAACAAGCGAACAGCTGATTTTTTATTAGCTTTTGCTAGTAACGCTGAAGATCCCACACTCCTTATTTTAACCAATGCATCAGCAAATGATGCATAAGAAACCAAAACACATTTCGGGCTAATTTCATCAATTAAAGACAAAACATCAGGATAGAACAAATGATGAATCAGTCAAAAGGAATTTAGCTATTTTTTGGGAATATTTCCAAGAGGAGAGATCCAAGCATTTTGAAAAAGAGGTGATGTGAAAGGGCCAGCAATCCTCCCTTCCTGAATTTCCTTCTGAATCTTATCTTTAATACCCGAGTGTACTTCAACAGAAGGCAGATTTTCAACGATAACACAACCGGTACCAGTATAAGAAGGCAACCGAAAACCATGCGGGGAAACCTTCAAACAATAGGACTGCCATCTGACAGATTTGATAAAGACGAAGCCAAAGCAACATGTTTGCCAACATCACCGGAGTGACCACTTTCAAGAAAAAGATCTTTGGATACCGCATTGGAAGTGGAGTTTATTCTTTTAAAGGAATGTGCAGCAGGGTGTGTTCCTGAACAGTTCATGTTCACTGTATATCAGAAAGTGCGTGGCACTGCCCTTCATTAAAACAAAAACAAACCATGCCTAAACTGCCTAGACATGACTTGAGATGGTTTGGCAAACAATTTCTGCGGCAATAATAAATTAGGCCACAAACTCACATCTTTTGTGCCCCATTTCAAGGAGCGATTTACTGAGAGTTTCTGCTGAAAAGACGCAACGTAAAAAAAACACAGTAGCCCTGGAAAATTCTCATATGCCTCAAGAATTATCTCAACATGTTGGAACATGCCGCTGCACAAATCTGGACGACACTCCCCCATTACACCGGCGTAAATGCAAAATGCTTGCAACCAATTGTTAAAAATTGCGGGGAACACTTTTTCGTTTGTAGTTTTCAAATTTGTCTAATCTTTCAAGTCTATTTGCTTTTGCTGAAAAAAGGAGAGAGATAAGATATCAATATATTCCCATTTTCATATTTTATCTTTGACCACATTTTGTAAATGAAATCCTAAAAGTGACAATTGCCAAGAAATAACTTATTTCAAGCAGGATTCAGGCACAACAGAAGAATAAACAAGAGGTGATACCATTTAAACTGATGAAGTATGAATGAATGAACTATGAATAGTGGGCAATAAAAAAAATTGGATTAACAACCTGGTCACTTCATGCAGAAGCAATGCTCGCCCTTGCAGGATGTAGGTAATAACTTGGTAAAAGTTTAGAGAACAAAGAAAAAAAAGAGACCGCAAAATCTTTTAGTAATTGAGAGGTATCAATAGACTCGCCTGTAGCTATTTGTGCTGCTTACACAGAAGGGTTAACCACGGTATGCAACTTCAGGAGCAGAAACTGTCATGTTGGCACTCGCATTATTTCTCTCTCCTAGGGTATGATTGGTAACCATGGCAACCATAGTCTTCTGCGCACAAATTCTTGTGCTGTGGCGACCCCTGCAGCATCTCGAAATCCATCAAAGATGAAATCCATAGGGTTAACTGTAAATTTAGGAACAGTTTTCATTTTCTTTTTACCCTGTTGTACAGTTTTTTGTTGTCCTCTGTGTCCCTCATCTCTAGGCAGGAATCGGGATTCGAACCAGCATGGTTGCTTACACAATTCTCTTGTTCCTCTTTACATGCTGCTCTGCGCATGCACCCGCCTGTAAACCCAGAGAGCCAAGATCCATCATGTGATGTGCCGAAGGAGGGTCCTTCCTCAGCGAAAGAGAAGCCTCTGACCTGAATGAGGAGGCCAGGATTAGAGGAGCTACAGGAGGACACGGGAGAGGACCGGAGGTGGCAGCCCCCACACAAATGGGAACCCAGATGGAGCCTCAGGCAGTTCAGGATATGTTGGAAGCCAGCTGTAAGGAGAGACCGTGCCACTGCCATTCATCTCCATCGGTGGCCCTGGCCCGTATTATAACCCTAGACAGTAAGGTCCCCATCCCAAAAATTGCAGATGTGCCTTCTTCCATCCTTTGCCGACTGCATCACTTGTGACGCATCTTTCTTTTTATAGGTGACAGCTCACGCTCACGGCCGTTTGAAGACCCAGGAACCAATTAAAAGTAAGTATTTAGTTTAAACTGCTAGCATTTTCAAGTCTGCCATCCCCCCATAGGTGTAGGGTGGGGACGTTTTGCCCAACTCCACACCTTTTAATCCTATAGAAAATGTATGGCGTTGCCAAGCTATAGCCAAGAAACCTTAAGGATTTAGAGAAGATCTGTAAAAAAAAAATTAAAAAATAAAAGTGGACCAAAATCCCTCCTGAGATGTGTGAAAACCTGGCCACTAAATACAAGACATGTCTTACCTCTGTGCTTGCCAGCAAGGGTTTCTCCACCAAGTACCAAGTCATGTTTTGCTGGGGGATCAAATACTTATTTTACTGCACTGCAACTCAATTTATAACATTTGTACCTTGTGTTTTTTGTGGATTTTTGGTTGATATTCTGTCTCTAGCATTTAAAATACACATATGATAAAAAATTGTAGACCATTCATTTCTTTGTAAGTGGGCAAACTTACAAAATCTGCAGGGGATCAAATAATTTTTCCCACTGTATAATAAAGCCAGTAAATGAATGCATGGTTAAATTGTGTGATGTGTGTGTAAATAATTTATTACACATACATGGTATATGTACATATGGATCCATATGTGTTACATATAGACACCCACACACATATAATATAGTGTTGAAATTAAATGACCTCACTGAAATTCTGCAGGCAGAAGATCGTCACAAAAAACTCATGCTGTCCCTCTGTCCACAATCAAAGAATGGATATAGCTGCAATTGGGCAAGACTAGAGTTAATAGGCTCAGTTCATAAAAGCATAATGAATGTTATATTTTCATTATGTCTCTAACCAGAGGCATTCCCGCACAGATCAGATGTTTTTTCTAATTATAAACGTTTTCATGAGGATTATCAACAGGTTATTTCTACTGATAACGGAATCAGACCGACAATGACCGTGTTTTAGCAAGCGTCGCTAAGGAAATGTAAAAAGGGGAACAGATTTTGATTTGATGATAAAATAACAAATTTGTGAGAAAATGAGGCAGAAAGGGGTTAGAACTTCTGTTAGTTGCTTTTGTTCTGCTTGTGTTATTATTTGGAAAAATTTCCCTTCATTTCCTGTTCCTGACAATATAAGAGGAAATTTTCCTGTCCCCTTCTTTTCTGCTAATAAATGTAAAATGTTTTGATTCACCTTCACTTTCACTCCCTGTGTTAAAGGAGTTGTAAATAAAATAAAAAATTATGCTGAAATGATTGTTTACAGGGTATAGAGACATAATAGTTAACTGATTCCTTTTAAAAACGATTAAAAATAGATAAAAATCAATCATATAATGTACCTGTAGTTTCTAGTTTCGTTTTGCATGTTGTTTCCTGCCTCTCTGCTGTACAGAGCATACAGAGTCACAGAGCAGTGATGGTTTGGAAGACAAAACTGATCCAAAGGGGAAGTGCTGAGGGGTTTTAGACACACAGTAATCACACCTCCTTGAAGTTAGTGACCACAGAGAGAAAGCTCTCAGTATGGTGGTTATCAGGAAAAAGACAACCAGGAAGTGTGGAGCTCCGAGAAGAATTACAGGAACTTGAAAGCAAAAAAAAAAAAAAAAAACATGAGGACATGAAAACAGCACTGCAGTAAGGTAAAGGAAGCTATTAAGATAAAAAAAAAAAATCCTTTACAAACACTTTAATGGTCACCAAAGCAAAAGGTGAGTAAATGTTGTCAATAGGGTCGCTGCAATAAAAAATCTTAAAGAGAAAAAAGTTTGGACTGGAGGGACACTTTAAGGTTGTATTTAAAAAGCATAGTGATTTGCTCTTTGAAAGTGCATGTACATTTAATTTTGTGTAAATGAAAATGTTATTAAAATATTTCCTGTGCTGGTCTAATTTTTTTCATTATTTTAAAATTGAAAATATTACATTTGATACATGGCGTTATGCTTGGATGTAGTACCTCTAAAATCACCGTCCTTTATGTAAGCATTTTAAATCAATGAAAAGTCCCATTCACACAAAAAGAATGTACATTTACTTTCACTGGGAACATTTTCTATAAATATACCCCTAAATGTACATTTCATGTGAAACAATTATTAAACACCTAAGCAAAATGTATATGTGCAAATAGCACACTAATAGGAGAAAAAGATCACAAGCTAAATAAATGGAGCTAAAAACGCATACATCGTACAAAATGAGGTCTAATAAGGTTTTCACTTCCAATTTTTGCTTTTTCAGCTGTTGTTAGAATGAAATAAGTTCAGAAGGAGAAAAATGTACTAGATTTATCACATCATATTCTTGAAAATCACATACTGAGATACTATAGATAAAGTGCCCATAGACGTGACAGGGTAGGTGAAGGGCAAGTGTTGCCCTAAGGCACCATGTTCCACTATCAGCCCCATAACAACATTTTTTTACACTTCAAATTCAAAAGATGATCGCTGAATCTAAAAGGTCCCATTTCTGTCAACATAATTCATTTTTTAAGGACATTTTTGTTGCAAATAGGAAAATGTAAGCATCCAGGGAAAAAAAAAAATCACGACAAGCACTTTTTAACAATGTCTTTTTCCACGTGTCAAGCTATAAAAAAGGAAAAATAAATATTTTTATGTGACCAAACGGCAAGCCTTTCTTATATAACAAACTGAACGTCAGAGAGGATTAAAGAGACACCTGAAAATTTTGAAAAAGGATCTGGAGCCGTATGTATTTGTATAACTGTACATTCAAGAGAGAGCCGATAATGAAAGCTTCATACAGACCAGCCATGCTAATATTTCAAGTTAAATAAGGGGGGGGGGGGGGATCTTCCAAGAAAAATGCATGGAAGATACTGCATATAGCCACATGAAGAAGCAGTTACCCAACCTAACCTAACCACAAAGGAAACACAGATCAACAGGGACATCTTCTTTCTCTCAAGATGCAAAAAAAGGAATCTCATCCCACAAGGCCTCTGGATTAAAAATACTTGTGCAAATTCACTGAAATCTCCTGATGTAGAAGGACTTTGCAGATGTACCTGCGAAAGACTAAGGAACAACCTCATTCACAAACTTTATGGCCAAGGAATAACAATCAGGAAACAAAAGCAGCCAGTGCTGGAAACACCAACATCATTGGATCCAACCAGCATTACCCAAATGGAATGAAATGGAAACCTTACAAAGACAACTACAACAATTTGCCATAAATAGGAAAAAAAAAAACCTCCAGAAGCTACACCAAGAGCAGATTTGTGGGATACAACATAAAATAACAGTCCTCTCCAAAGGCATCACATTCTGCCCAACCAACAAATTGGATAATTTACAGGTATTGTCAGAAATGGAAGAATTCTTCAGGAGACTAAAGCCCCGTACACACGACCGGTTTTTCCCAGCAGGAGAGCTTTTGGCCAGGAATCCTGGCCGTGTGTATGCTCCCTAGCAGTTTGCTCGACAGGAAAACTGCCAGAAAAAAATTGAGAACCTGCTTTCTGGGATTCCCAGCAGAGTGTATCCTGCCGAGAAAACCAGTCATCTGTAGGCTTACCTGAAGGGGAAATAAACTGTGCATGCTCGATAACAATTTGACGCATGTGCGGTAGCATAGAACTTAATTTAGCCAGCTCGTAGTAGTCTTTGACGTCACCGTGTTCTTGCCATTCAAAAGAACAGCGGGTCTTTTGTGTGGCCCGTGTGTATACATGGCTTTTCAAGGCAAGCTTGGCAGTAATCTCATCTGGAAAACTGGCGGTTTTCAGATGGGATTCCTGGCCGTGTGTACAGGGCTTGCGGCTCAAAATTGTTTTCATAGTAATGAAAAGAATCATTGAACAATGGATTGCAACAAAAAGAAAAAAGAAAAAGCAACATCACGCCTCCTCAGGGGCACAACCCCAAACTGGACACCTACATTGACAGATTCAGACAGAGTTAGATCTCTGATATCATATAAAAAATAACAAGCTGCGCAATGGATGTGAAGGTATCCAAATGAGCCAGTACAATCATTAATCATGAACAGGTCCGAGCATAAGGGTTGATCTGGTGTCATCAGTGAGTTGATCCGATCCTGCGGGAAGAGGGTGCGTTGCTCCGTAAAACAACACAGATGGAAACAAGCCTGCCACGGTGGAGAACTCTCAAAGCGAGGCTTGGAGCACAGATGGTTACCATCTGCTCTCCAAGCCTCGTTTTGAGAGTTCTCCACAGTGGCTGACTTGTTTCCATCAGTGGTGTTACGGAGCAACGCGCCCTCTCGTCGCAGGATCAGATTAACGCACTGATGACACCAGATCACCTCCATGCTGGGACCTGTTCATGCCTATTTTTGAATTCATAAATATATCTAATTTGAAAGCGTGCCATCCAGGATTCCATATATACCAGTATTCAGCAGGTGTAGCATTACTGGACGTGAAGGGAGTGCCCTGCGTTTGTGCAGGACGTAGCAGCCAGCTAGTGTAACACTTGAAGCTGTGACCATATGTGATTGTTTGCGAGTGGCTGAGGATCGATACATTGCTGTAGAAGGGATATCCTGTCGTATAGATACCCTGGCTGGGTTATAGGCCATACACCAACAGAAGAAGATCTCTAGTTGGAATCTTCATCTTCGGTAAGAGGCAGTCATTTAGAAGGTGGAGGATCTCTTTCCTATTACGTCACTTTTCTTGGGTTTGCTCTGGTTTGATGTCACCAACTCACCTATAGGAGGACTGTACACCTTCAAGGTTTTTTTGGCTAACAATATCTGACGTTTTTCTGGAAAATACTAGATCACTCATTTGATAATTTTTTGGGACTCATTGGATCACTGTTCAGATAGGACATCCTATCTGTGTTGAGTCATTAGAATTATTATTGTATTTAGTCACACACTTATGCTTAATGATTGTACTGGCTCATTTGGATACCTTCACATCCATTGCGCAGCTTGTTATTTTTTATATGTTTATATTTTTGTGTGTCTCACATTTTAAGTTGCAGCATTAGTAGTATTTTGTTTGTGTATATAAACATCTAAATAGACAGCGCAGTATCACCAATTTTATTCATATCTCTAATATCAACCCAGCAAAAAAAACTTTTATACAATCTTTCACCACTGGAGCGAAGAGCTGTACACAATTTACGCAATAATTAGGCAATCACCATCAAACCAGCAGATAAAGGGCTCCGGAGCAGTTGTTGTTATAGATACAAACAAATACATACAAGAGGGCCAGAAGCAGCTTGCACATGCTTCTTACTATAAAAGAACTGGATTATGATCCGACCCAGGATTTTAATAAGTAATTAAAACAATACCAACCCACCTACATTCAGAACATTTAAATGCAATTCCGGATATCCCAGAAATTGGAGACTTCTACATGCTGCCTAAGAGTCACAAGCCAGGAAATCCAGGCAGACCCATCATAACAGGTATGAATACACTTACCAAACATATCCCAGGCCTGGTAGAAAATATGTTAAAACCATTAGTCATGAATACTGCTAGTTTCCTACAAGACACAACTGATTTTCTGAACAGGCTTAACAATATACAACAATTACCACCAAATACACTTCTAGTCACTGTGGATGTAGAATCTCTGTATAGTAATATCCCTCACAAAGATGGATTGGCTGCATGTCACAGATTTGTTTCATCTTCACCAAACCACAAATACACAGCAGAGGATGTTACACAGCTCATCAAATTCATTACTTCACACAACTACTTCACTTTCAACAATGACATCTATCTTCAGTGTATGCTATGGAAGGAAAATGGCACCTTAAGATGCAAACTTATTAATGGCTCACCTGGAGGACAAATTTCTAAACAGCATACAACAAAACCATAAAGATATTATCGCTATATTGATGATATTTTCATCATATGGACTGAAGATGAAGAAAATCTGAAACAGTTTTATTCATTGATTAATATTTCCCATCCATCGATCAAACTAAAACTGTATTATTCAAATACACATGTCAACTTCCTAGACACCACAGTATACATGAGGGATGACAAGCTTCACAGGATATACAGAAAACCAACAGACCAACTACCAAACATCAGCCTCGAAATCTTAATGACTTGTAGAGGATCTGCAAAGAGGAGCGGGACAAAATCTCTCCTGAGATGTGTGAAAACCTGGTGGCCAACTACAAGAGACGTCTGACCTCTGATTGCCAACAAGGGTTTTACCACCAAGTACCAAGTCGTGTTTTGTAAAGGGGTAAAATACTTATTTCACTCATTAAAATGCAAATCAATTTATAACTTTTTTGAAATGTGTTTTTCTGTCTCTCACTGTTAAAGTAAACCTACCATTAACTACTTCAGACCCGTGCTACTGTCAAATGACGGCAACAGCGCGGGTCTGAATATCCAACATGTCGTCTTTTGACGGCCACCCCTTTGGGCGTTCCCAGCGCGCGCTGTAGAGCGCGCTGCGGGGAAGCCCTGTGTTGTCCGTGTCCCTTGGACACGGCCAATCACAGATCCCGACGAACGGCCAGTCAGAGAGAATCTCTCATTGCCGTTTTACACAGAGACAGCATCCTGTCTCTGGAGAGGAGGAGACCGATCTGTGTTCCTTGTACATAGGGACACAGCTCGGTCACCCCCCTAGTCACCCCCCCTCCCCCCCACAGTTAGAACACACCTAGGATACACATTTAACCCCTTCCTCACCCCCTAGTGTTAACCCCTTCAATGCCAGTCACATTTATACTGTAATTAGTGCATATTTATAGCACTGATCGCAGTATAAATGTGAATGGCGCCAAAAAATGTGTCAAAAGTGTCCGATGTGTCCGCCATAACATCGCAGTACCAATAAAAATCGCAGATCGCCCCCATTTCTAGTAAAAAAAAAAAAATAATAATAATAATAATTCTCTCCCCTATTTAATTTATGTAAGCGCTATAACTTTTGCGCAAACCAGTCGCTTATTGTGATTTTTTTTTTACCAAAAATATGTAGAAGAATACGTATCGCCCTAAACTGAGAAAAAAAAATTGTTTTTTTTTTAAATTGGGATATTTATTATAGCAACAAGTAAAAAATATTGTATTTTTCTTCAAAATTGTCGCTCTTTTTTGTTTATAGCGCCAAAAATAAAAACCGCACAGGCGATCAAATACCACCAAGAGAAAGCTCTACTTGTGGGGAAAAAAGGACGTCAATGTTGTTTGGGAGCCACGTCGCACGGCCGCGCAATTTCAGTTAAAGCGAGGCAGTGCCGGAAGCTGAAATTTCACCTGGGCAGGGGGGAGTGTAAGTGCCCAGTAAGCAAGTGGTTAAAGTTATAGACTGATCATTTCTTTGTCAGTGGGCAAACGTACAAAATCAACAGAGGATCAAATACCTTTTCCCACTGTATATGATATAACAGTTGTCAAATTTGGCCAGCTTGGGGGCAATATCATGCTTATGATGGCAGGCAGGTACCAGCTGGCACAAAAGCTCTTGGGCTACAGCGTTAATCAGAAAGGCAAAAAAAAAAAAAAAAACTGTAAATATTGCTACCAGTACTTCTTTTCCCTGAGATAAACAGCAGTGTCTACACTATTCATATCCTCCCCTCCGTATGCATTGACATTAACTTGCTCTGTTGAGAGAGCCAGCAAATTTATGGAGCTCTCTGCAGAAACATGTTATGGAGATTAAGCGTTAGGAAAATTACAAATTATAAGGATTAGGATTTATGCAAAAAAGTTTGGGGGTTAATGGTCAAGTTTAGTGATACATTACCTTCAATAGTGTGAAATCTACCATGGAAGTTTTCAACAGAGGAAGCGATACTCTACTTGAAGTTCCCCTCATATCAACCCTGCCAGTTCCAGGACTGTCCCACACACTAACCATTTCTTATATAATAATTTAACTTTTTGCATACTCTATTCTCCTGAGAACTTCCGCACTAAAAGACATTAAATTCTGGTACCAGAATTTACGGATTTATAAGATTAGAGATTTATTTGTTCCCTTTTCTCTTTCTTCCCCAATTACTCTGTTGGGGCGTCTGGAGCACAGAACAAACTCCAGTACTTTCAGGTACAGAGAACATGTCACTTACTCCCCTTTATCCCACAAGACAGTGCAGGTAATTAATTGGTCACTATCAAACTAACTAATAACCAATATTGAGTAAGGTGACCAGATTTTTTAAATAAAATCCAGGGACATTTTTTTTTACTAGCAATGGTGGCAATCGGCAACTCTCTGCCCATCGCCGCCCACCTCACAGCCTGTCAAGTCTTAGGCGGCGTACACACGATCGGATATATCCGATGAAAACGGTCCGCGGACCATTTCCATCGGATATGTCCGATCGGGAGTTTGATCCGATGGCGTGTACACACCATCGGATCAAATTCCCTCCGCCGCCGGACGGCGCGTGACGTGGGGTGACGTTGACGCCGCCGCGTCACCACCACGTCACCGCCACGTCACCGCACCAGGAAGTAAAAGACTTCCGCGCATGCGCCGAATCCATTCGCACGCGCGGCGGCGGTGGGGGCCGACATGTCTGCTGGTAAGTGTACTAACCAGCAGACATGTCGGGCGGACAGATTCCCACCGATAGATTTCAAAGCATGCTTTGAAATCTGTCGGTGGAGAAATCTGTCCGCTAGCTCATACACACGAGCGGAGATGTCTGCTGAAACGGTCCATCGGACCGTTTTCAGCGGACATATCCCCTCGTGTGTACGCCGCCTTACTCTCCCTTTTTTTGCCCTGGCTACTACTGGGTGGAGCAGTGGAAGATCACTCTCCCCAGGGAAGGCAAGGAGATAAGCAGGCGGCTGCTGGGACTTGAGCCAAGGCAGAAGAACATGCGAGCGTTGTGGAATGGGCATGCACAGTTACCGAAACTGAAGAATATTCCCTCCGATCTGACCAGGACATGATCATCAAAAGGGGGACAGATAATGGAAAAAAATCCACCCCCCTAAGCTAGTAGGAGCACTGACTGTCTATGAAATTGCCCCAGTCCCTGTTCAAATACAATTCGGGACAAAACCAGGACAGACTTGTTCCAGGGACAGTGTCCTCAATCAGGACGGTCCCCTGAAATCTGGGATGTCTGGTCACCCCAATATAGACTCCACGCTGTAACGTGCGTTTGGGGCAGAGACTTTAGTGCTGAAGTCCCACACTGCTGCATGATATCGGCCCAGCAGTACTTTCTATGTAAATTACAAGAGTTTTGCATTGTTATATCGGTATGTTATTCTCATGGTGCAATAAATACTACACTATTACCATTTTTTGCTGGATCTGGTGTAAGCTTTATTTGCAGCAGCTTTGATCAGTGCTGAGACTGGAGAAGAGAGCACTGTGGATGATGCATAGGCTACACGCATGGCACCTACCTATGAAAATGCTAAGCTTCCTACACATTTTGTAGCACATTTTTTAGTGACTCACTGTTATATTCATGAGGCAGTGGCTGGTGCTTTTTTACAATTGGAATAGTCTGGTACCGTTTAAGATGTCATGGTGGAGAAT